>JAOUZG010033162.1:2334675-2392874 GCA_026289955.1 Argiope argentata
AAAAAAAAAATCTCAATTCGGTAATGTTAAACCCGCAGATATTTCTCTAACGTAATAGGTTGACACATATTTAGATGTAAACCTCTTATGGAATATGTGAATATTCTCTATCAGATATGCGGTTTTCTAAACATTTCTTTACAACTAGAATTCTACAATAACTGAAAAATAAAATTCCTTGCTTCAAGATGCCGGAGGGAGTGTTACGAAACTGGAAACTGCTCCACTTATATGAAATATCTTCCAATTTATATTAAAACAATTTATACCTTATTTTTGGCTATTATATTTTATTCATATTATTGTAACCTGCATATTGATACTGCACACACACACACACACACACATTTATATACATGTATATAGCAATTGGAAATGTATTTCTACAGAATTGAATTTTTAAAAAAATTAAATTGCATTAGTTTAGAGATATTATTAAAAGGAATTAAAAAAAAACTAATGGCTCTACAAAAATTCAGATGCTATCAACTTTTAAATAAGGAATAAAAGTTTGCAAATTTCTTGAAGAAGCTAACAGGAAGGAGAGAAATTTCAAAAGTGTTATAAAATTAAAGTATAACTACAATTAAAGAAATTTTGATTCTTACATTTATAATTCATTTCATAAATCAGATAAAAAACAGTATTCAATTATCGTAAAGGCACATATTCAATATCAGAATTGAATATGTAAAATTTGTTATTCTGGAATACTTTATGTGTGAAACTTAGGATTCACAGAAAATTTATTAACACCGTTCTGCAAAAGCATTCGAGAAAATTATGACAAATTTCAGAGAAAAACAGCTTTTATAAAACAAATTAGGTGAACTTAAAATCTTTTTAATTAAAAGAATACCAAATAAACAGAAAAAAAGTATGATATTCAAAATAAATGCATGAATAATGATTCATGAATGTAAAATAAAAAAAATAGCAATTCATCAATGGTAAAAATATAATATATCAAAATTAAAATTAAAATAGCAAAAAGAAAAATAGAATAAAAGTTAAAAAGAAAAATATATAAAGAACTTCAACAAGAAAGAAAATATAATACAAAAATGTTCGGCTTCAAATGCATTTTGGATAAGATTTAATTCTTAGAAAATTTAGAATTTTTATTTGAGACACAGTATCGTTAATTTATTTTAATTTCATTCTTTTTACAAATTTGCAATAAATACTACTCAGTGTCGCATTAAAATTTTCAATAACTAAAACACTTTCTCCCTTTATAATTCAGGATAATATAAAAGCGGCATTATCAAGTTGCTTATTAATATAAAATTTTCAAATAAGCTCACTCAATAAAAGTGACATATATATTAAACTTTTATTCAATTTATAATTTTATATTATAAATTTGAAGAAAAACATTTCTACTAATGCGAAAATATATCGCAAAATATTTATTTAAAGTGTATACTTTATAAAATTTTCCATGATTAAAAATGTTCCTAGATATAATCATCGTAATCCATATTTCCTTAAATTATTAAATTTATTTCAATCCCATCATCTCCGATTCATTATGAAATATTTTAAATCTCTTTTTTTCGGAATTATTTTGAAAACATGAACGATTAAATAGATAGCACTTCTATACAATATCAAATTTTTATATTATATTTTAATTTCTATACTACATTAAATAATAAAGCATTTAAAAAAAGTGAGGTTATTATCTTTTATTTGAAATGATTTCAGAAATTAATTACAATTTTCAATTTCAAAATGTAAATTTTTATTCAATTATTTAGAATGAGATACATTATTAAAATCATTCTGAATATACAAAGCTATTCTAAGCTGAATTAACGTATATTAAGTGCTCTAACGTATATTAAGCATATATAAACTATTTGTAGCAAATTTTTTTGTAAGGAGAAATTTAATTGCTCTTCTTAACGACAACCTTTATTCGGATATTAAAATTTATATTTAGAAAATTTCCCATACGTTTTGGCATAATTCTTCGAAAATTAAAATTCTCTTTAATAATTATTTCATCTTCTATGATGAAAAAATAACGTTATCATTTTATATACATTTAAGAAAATTACGTCTGAATTTTTTCTGCGTTCTTTGAGAAAAAGAACTTTACAAACTGAAAATCTATTTATTCTCTGATAACATAAAGTAATTAAATGAAAAAAGCAATGTTAAAATTAAAATAATTGAAATTTCTATAATCAATAGAATCTTTCATCGTAAATTTCAAGTTATGATGTGAGAACATTATTATTTTTAAGTTATTAGTTATCTTAATTAATTTAAATCATTAACCAGTTTGAAACAATCATGAGACTTCTTTAATGGTCTATATCCCGGTCTTTACACACCCACCCATTCAATTTTTAAACAAATTTAAGAAGTTATTGCAAGCACAATTTTCCATGATTAAATCATTCCTAAATAATGTTTAGTTATATTTTGGGGGGGGGGGGTTCCTGTGATTTACTCTCTAAACAATATATTCAGATAAAGTAGATAGTTTGAATTCCAAAAAAACAAGATTTTTTTGTGTTAACTCAATTAAAAATGCGTCTGAATCATACAATGCATTTGTAAATAAAATGAAATAGTTCTTTCATGCACAATTTTTCACGATTAAATCATCTCTGAAAAGTGTTTTACAACTTTTTTTTGTTGGGGAGGAAGATGCTTTCTAATTATCATTTAGGATTTTTAACAAGAAATTCAGATTATATTATAAAAGTATCACGCGTCTGAAGATATTAGGTATATTATAACGTTTACTTTTACCATTTTAAAATTCTGACCACTTTTGATATTCCAAATTTAATTTCAATTCTATTGAAATTAGCAATATAAACTCAGTTAAAACTATATCTGAATTGTATTAAATTTTTTGGGTGTAATTTTAAATAAAATGAAATAGTTATTTCATCTGCAATTTTTCAGGATTAAATCATTCCTGAATGAATTTTAACATTTTTTAATTTTTGGTGGGAAGGAAGATCTTTTTCTATTTGTGATTTACGCTTCTAAGCAACACATTTAGAATTTATTATAAAGATATCATGTCTGAAGATATTAGATATACATTCATCATCACTGTTTGCTTTTTAATTTTAAAATTACAGCCTCTTTTGAGATTCTACAACAAATTTCAATTTTATGAAAATTAATAATATAACATTAGTTAAAAATTTTGTATAAATGCATTTGAAATAAAATTAAATAGTTATATGATGCACAATTTTTCATGATTAAATCATTCCTGAATAAATTTTAACATTTTTTGGGTTTTGTTAGGGAGGAAAATCATTTTCTATTTGTGATTTACGATTCTAAACAACATATTTATAATTTATTATAAATATATAATATGTCTTAATATATCATATATACATTCACGCTTTACATACATATATTCATGCTTTTTACTTTTAAAATTCCAGTCTCTTTTTAGACTGGATTTCTACAATAAATTTCAATTCTATGAAAATTAATAATATTAGACAAGTTAAAAATTTGCATGAATGCATTTTAATAAAAATTAAATAGTTATTTAATGCAGTATTTTCCAGGATAAAATCATTCCTGAATGAATTTTAACCTTTTTTGGTTTTTGTTGCGGAGGAAACCATTTTCTATTTGTGATTTACGCTTCTGAACAGCATATTTAGAATTTTTTATAAAGATAGTATATGTCTTAATATATCAGATATACATTCACGCTTTTTACTTTTAAAATTCCAGCCCCACTTTAGACTAGAATTCTACAATAAATTTCAGTTTTATGATAATTAATAATATAAGACAAGTTAAAAATTTGCATGAATACATTTTAAATAAAATTAAATAGTTATTTAATGCAGTATTTTTCATAATTAAATCATTCCTAAATGAATTTTAATTTAATTTTATTTTTGTTGGAGGGAAAGATGTTTTTTTATTTACGATTTACACTTTGAAAAATATATTCAGATTAACAATTTTAGATAATTAGTTTTTAAATGATCGAGTTTTTTTTTGTATAGAAGATAATTTTTTATATATATTCTTTATTATATATAATTTTTATTTTTATTATACATTTTTATTATAAAAATATGTAAAAAATATTTTTATATGTATTTATTTTTTAAATATATTTTTAAAAATCATACATCGTTTATATATATTTTTATTATTAAATTTATATTTTATATTTTTATATAGTTTTTTTTATTAAGAAGATCGAATTTACTATTATTTAATCAAAATTAACTATACACTATCTGTCGAAACATATGGCCAGATGTATTCCATTTGAAATTCATGCATAAAATTAAATAGTTATTTCATGCAGAATTTTCTATGACTAAATCATTCCCAAATGAATTTTAACATTTTTTTAATGGAGGGAAGGGCGTTTTTCTATTTGCAATTTACGCTTCGAAAAATGTATTTAGATTAACAATTTTAGATAATTGGTTTTCGAATGATCGAGATTTTTTTTTTGTATAGAAGATAAAACATTTTATTTATTCTTTATTATATATTATTATTATTAGTTTTATTATACATTTTTATTATATATATATATATATATATATATATATATATTTAAAAATCATATATCGTTTATATATATTTTTATTATTAAATTTATATTTTATATTTTATATAGTCTTTTTATTATGAAGATCGAATTTAGTATCATTTAATCAAAATTAACTATACACTATCTGTCGAAACATATGAACAGATGTATTCAATTTAAAATTCATGCATGAGAGAATCAATCCACCATACAATTAACAAAGCATTATTATTATCTCCTCATGTTCTGCATTATCAAATACTCAATCGTCCCTTGAAAGTAAAAGGGAACGTTAATAACAGACCAGTTTTCCGAGTGACTCCTTCCTCCTGCACTTCGTTCAAAAAAAGAGGCTTCCCCCGATATATAACTCTATCTGAAGGTACACCTATAGATGTATATCGATATATCTATACATAAAAAAGTTGACCATTACGTCGTGTAATTGCTCTTGTTACGAGGACATTGTGAACGGTTTTTATGTCACAGTCTCCACCTCTTCCGCAAAATTTACGGCCTTCTGCGGAGTCGACTTCGTGTTGATACGAAAGAGCCTGATTGCAGGCTGTTATGAGTCATAAAATTTAATTGCGTTTCGCCGTCGTAAAATAAAGTGTAATAAAATAAGATTGTAGAAAAAAAAATAAAAATATATACTTCTTTTTTCCCACCATGAAGTTTTACGTCAGTGCTTCTTCTTCCATTTTACGCTTTTCTCTATGTGTCACCTTGATTTATTTTCCGTCGAAATTGACGGATAAAAAAAAAAGTTTATTTCAAAGTTTCTGCATATTTTTGGGGAGGTATTTTTCGCAAGTCGAAAGCGGGGCGAGTATCGAAAAAGCATTTAATTGCCTCATTCCGGTGTATCTGATAAAGTTTTAGGACTCTTCCTCAACAATCAACTTATTTGGGCGTGAAGGATTTTTTGACGTTAATGATTTCCGCTCTCAAAAGAACTTCTGTTTTTTTTTTTTAAATAAAATAAAATAAAAAAAGAGTTCTTTGTTATCGCATAAGAGTTCTCGATAATCAAATAAAAGCCAAATGATTGGCTTCGAAAGGATGGTACCGATAGGAAAAAGCACTTTATCAATGCAGTAAAAATTTATTATGTGTGTTGAATGAATGAAAGGAATAATGATAATCACGTATAATTATTCAAACCAATTGTTCCCATTATAAAACAATCTAGATCTCCTGCATAAACATTCAGCTCCTCCCCCTTCCAGTGAGCAATGGGGTCTCTAAGGGAGGGCAGTCAGAGAGAACAACAGAGAATGTTAAATGGTAAGACAGTCAGGAGAGCTCACCTTAATATACCTTCTTGTGTACAGCCGAACATCCCGTCATCACTGAACGTAGCAGTATCGACAGGATCAACCATAGTATACATCAATTTATAAAACTAATGGGAAGTAATAAAACAGCCAAAAATCCGACTATAGTATATGTTCAAAGAAGAAAAAAATAAGAAGTAAGATAGTCAAAAGAGTGAATCCTTGTATACATACCAATTTAATAAAGTAATGGGAAATAGTAAGACAGCCAAAAGAGTCAACCATAGTATACCAAAATATTGAACCCATTCGCTGCCAACCACAAATATACTCGTGGGTGGCAGGGTGTTACCCATTGCCAGCACGAATATACTCGTGGATGGCAGGGTGTTACCCATTGCCAGCACGAATATACTCGTGATACTTTCAACATATTATAACGTACAACTTGCCAAACTTGCAAACGTTTTATGGCCACAAACATAAATACACAAGTGTAAAAACTTGAAAAAAAGCTACAAATAAATTGTTTTACATAAATTCTACTTAATTTAACCCCTTCGCTGCCAAGCCTAAATTGTATGAGGTTATGCCCATTGCAAACCACGAGTATACTCGTGTTCGATTTTTATACAAGTAAATGATTATTTTTGACACAATATGTGTATTTATTTTGAAATAATAAAGCTTTGATAAACAATAACACTTAACACAGAAATGGCAATGGGAATAACGTCATACAATTTAGGCTTAGCAGCTAATGAGAAATGGTAAGACATTCAAAAGAGACGCTAATGAGAAATGGTAAGACATTCAAAAGAGTGGACCATAGTATACGTACTTATTTAAGAAACGAATGTTAAATGGTAAGGTAGTCAGAAGAGTTCACCTTAGCATACTAATCTGTTTAAGAAAGTATTGGAAAGTAATAAAACAGTCAAAAATCCAACCATATTATATGAACATAGATAAAAAAAACTAAGAAGAAATAGTAAGATAGTCAAAAGAGTGGACCCTAGAATACCTAGCAATTTAATAAAATAGTGGGAAATAGTTAGAGTCAGAAGAATCGATCATAGCATACCAAATATTTAAGAAACTAATGGAAAATGATAAGAGAATCAAAAGAGTTGACCCTAATATACATACCTATTTAAGAAACTGGTGTTAAATGGTAAGGCAGTCAAAAGAGATGCCCACAGAATGAGTACAAATTTTAAAAAAACTAACAGAAAATAGTAAGAGAAAAGAGTCTTTCATAGTATACATACATATTTAAGAAACTAATGTTAAATGGTAAGACAGTCAAAAGAGTCCACCATAGTATACCTATCTATTTAATAATCACATGGGAAGTAATAAAATAGCCAAACAACTGACCATAGTATATCTACATATATTTAAAAATCTAATAGGAAATGCTAAGGAAGTCAAAAGAGTGAACCATAGTATACTAATTTAATAAACTAATCGGAAACGGTGAAATAGTCAAAAGAGTCGATCATATTATACCTGCATAATTAAGAAATTAAGGCGAAATGGTAAGAGAGTCAAACGAGTCGATCATAGTATACATACCTAATTAAGAAACTAATATAATAGCATATCAACATTAATAAATTTATATATTTGCTGCAGGTGTCGGAAGGACAAGAAATAAACACGTCGTTTCAGAATGAATAATTGCTTATTAAGATATCAAGCAAAATAAAGTAACGGAAAATTAATGGTATCACATCATAATAAGAGAAACTGCGAGAGACAATACGAACTTGGAAATAAAAAAAAGTTTCCAATAACTAATTGCAAAAATTTCATCAGTATCACCCATCTCACTATTTATTCAAATTTCTTATTAATTTTAAAACTATTCTAAAAAATGACTAACAATTTATTTCTATTGTAAATGATAGTTTTTTCTACTTTTATTTATTAGATTTAATAGATAAATTGACAGATAATATACTGCATCAGTCCATTTATGTACCATATGAAATACGTATCTTCAGTTCTTCTATGGTTGCACTCAAAACACACACACACACACACACAAATAAATAAAAGCATAATTTAATGAAGAGAAAATACAAGAAGTAATTTTAAATGATTTAGATAACCTTGTAAAGAGCATGTATGGTCCCATCAAATGTTCATCAACGAATACCAACATTTTTTATAATACCTGATTTCAAATTGAATATCTATGGATATTAGCCATGTGATCAAAAGGACATGGATGTTATCCAAGTCACACAAAATTCTGAGCTAATTTTTTTTTGTATGGGAATGCAATAAGATTCTTAATGCGACCAAGAGAGCCACACTGGAAATATTATTGTGTTCACAAACTAAATTTTAAGCTCAGAACTTTTCTATTAGTATTTTCATGATAATTAACCGTTTGTAACTGATGCAACGTTTCAGGTAATTTTTCCCATTTCATATTGGAATATATATAGATTAATATTGTGGCGTATCAAGATAGCAAACTTATCTCAGTTCCATTAAAATAAGATTATATATTTGATTAGAATCAGTTTATCTAATTAATAGTTTCATATCTTAAATTTAGTCTGCGCTAATTATATTGAGAGTTTAATTATCTGTATCGGGATATTTACAAATTAATATTATCAACAACCTTAAATTGAGATTATATATTTAGCAAACCACTGTACCTGCAATTCAGTTTGCTGAATTGCTGAATTCTAAAGAAAAGAAAAGACAGATTTTAATGTACAATTTTTGATCTTTTGTATTCAATATCCTAATTTTTTTAGAACGCTAAAACAATACAATTACTATCAGTGTACAAAATTTAAAAATAGGATTAAAAAGAGAAAACCAACAGTACAGGACTGAAATTTATGTCACTGAGAAGCCAATTTCTTAAAATTTTAGACAGTATAAAAATAAGTTTTGTGTAAGGGCATGTCCCAAAATTATGGCAAAAACATTTAAAATCCTTTTACTTCCTTCAGAGGGCCGTAGAAAATTTTTAATAGTATTACTTATCCTTTCCTACTAGGAAAATTGTGTCCCAAATTTTGTTTGATTTTATCAAGGAACGCTATATAAATTTGAAATAATTTTCGATGGTCATCGAACTAATAGAAATATTTTGATCAAAATTTAAATTATATGCTTAGTGAGAAAACAGACAAAAATAGGCATGAAAACACGAACTGGAAGATCTTATAATTTAAGCTCACACAAATAGAAACTTGAATGTCAAGGGAAAAAAATCAGACAAAATCGAAACCATTGCAATGAGTAGAGAATATAGTTTACTTAAGTATTTAGGCCGAAACTCGAAAACGATACCTATGAAAAAAATAAATGTTTAAAACTACAACTAAGCTCATACTGAGGAAACTTCCAGATACTGAAAACTTGCTCTTATCGAAGTCGTAGAGAAAGATATTGGTTTTCCGGATCTAGATCTGCAGAGCCAGCCATACAGAGCTAGCTCATGGCAACTCCAATTCCATACTGGATTACTTGCTTATGTTCTTTTATTCTTGGTTGTCCTTCACGGTTTGAGAGAATAATCCTCCGTCCCAATAGTGACTGAAAGAGCGCTTCGAGATTGAGAACATCCCATCCTCAACAGTAGACAGGTAGCAGCATTTCTTCATCTTTACTTCCATCTGTCTTTTACTCACTTGGTCCCTTTACTTCTCCCTTATAAGAGTAACCACAGAATGGAACATCAAAATCATTGTGGAGTGGACGAAAGCAAGAAAAAGAGAAAATAAGAATGAAAAAAAGACATAGTAGACAACTTAAGAAGCGTAACGTGCTCTTTTCTTTACGTAACTACAGACAGATGGAGGAGATTTCAGCGTATGGGAATTCTAAGGTTTCCGATGGAGGGATAGGACAAGAAACGCAAGAAATTAAAGATTAAAAAAAGATTTTTTTAATGATTTTTATTTATTTATTCTTTCTTGAGGGAATAATTGTCATATGGAACAATAAAACGGAAAGGAAATTCGGATGTTCTTAGAATAATGGAGAACTTAGGTTTTCTAGGTTTTAAATTATTATTTTCTTTTGGCTTTAGAAAAAATGTGGTTTCAATTAGATTAGGTAATAAAAAAGTATACTTCTGCAATGATAAATTTATTCTATATAATTGCAGCAAAACCAGGTTGGTATCAAAAGAATTACAGATATCAGATCAATATTTTTTTTAAACATTTGGAAATCCCCTTGCACCACGAAGTATCACACGAGGCTTACAGAAGTAGACAACACATTGCATAAAGACATCATATACAGAATAGCAACTCACGCATCGCGTTCGCTTGCTCGACCAGGGAGGGGGGAGGCACATTCAAACATATCACAGATAAAACAGATAAAGCACATCCATGCTTGAACCGGGACTCAAACCCAGAACGCACAATCAAGGGAAAGACGCACTATGCCAAGACATCGGCTGGAGATCAAGAATTGGGACTGCTTTTATAAAAACATGTTAGGTTATGAAGGAAAATTGACTGTTAATTTTTTTTTCATATTCTCGAAAAAATATTTTTCGAGTATTCAATTTTTCATGGAAAGTTTTGTATCATAGAAAAAAACATACATTTTATCTAATTACTTTTTGCCTGAGAGAATGCTTTGTATACTGATTTTCTTGTTAATGAAATGAAACTAGTAATAACAATAAATAAAATAATGATAACTAATAAAGAAAAAAAACAAATTTTAATATAAATGTAATTAAAAAATAAAGTAGTCACTTCATGATGATGTCGTGTCCACTTTACAACGGAAGAAAGGTTGCAGTGACTTCTGAGGGTATGGACCCCTGATCACTCGAGGGCGGAAGGCTGATTTCTCGCTCATATGAGGATGAAACGCACATCCACAAGCTTGCACAGCCCCTTTTTACAGGGGGCACCTTCACACAACCCACAGATAGACAGAGAACAAATATGTCTGTGCTCTACGTCTGTGCCAGGATGCCGGCAAGAAGTCAATTAAAATACAAATAAAAATAAATCTGTAAAATTCAAGAAATATTCTGAAATAGAAAGATAAATCGAAATTTGGGGACAACTGGATCGCAAGATTTACAGACTACCATAGTTAAATTTTAAAAGTGTGAGTACTTCCTGTTGATTTTTTGGAAATGAAAAGATAATAAAATATTATTAGAGATAACTCATCATAAATGTATAACAAATAGCTGAGCTAAGTTTAAAAACATATAAATATAGGATCACAATAATGGGTAAAAATATTTCCCAACTTTCAAAACTAATCAATCTTCAAGATAAACGAACTTAAGAAAATGAGTGGGACAGTGGGCAACTGATACATCTGGGATGAAGAATTAATTACCTTTTTATTTTGTATCATCCATAAATGTTTCTTTACATTTTTCTGATGAAGATATATAGCAATACGAAAAAGGATAGATATAGTACATAGATAGATAACAATATGAAATATGGTTTATGTAGGGCCTCCCAAGAAGGAAATATTATTGTTGATTCTGTAACATCAATTTCCTATAATTTTAGCACTATCCTTGAAAAGAGAGAATTTTAAATATTTTTAATTAATGCTAAATCGATGATTGTTCAATGACTTAGAACAATGGCAAATATTTACTGAATAAAATAAAGGGTCTGTAAAATGCAAAAATTATAGTTCTATCTCTATTAGGAATCGAGATGCGTAGATTCTTCAAGAGAATTTTATATGATTTCAAGCGCTATCAGACAACATTTGAGAGTTTGAAGCGAAGTAATAATCTCTCTTTGGAGTTCAGTTGCAGAATAAAAGCTTTTCCCCATTGGAATTTACTTAAACAACACCTACAATCTTCGCGTATTGTTGCAAGTCTGTTAGTTATGTATATGTGTTATCTTTATTATATTTTAGTTCTTATTTTCCTGGAATAAAGAGTTATTTTCCATTATCTAGTCTGCCGAATATTTTTCCTCATATACCCTATTGAAACCTACGACTACATTTTTCTAACGATTTGTATATATTATCAATTTGAATAAATTATATTTATCTTTAATTTTGAAGAAACTCAAGAGCTAAGCCAGAAGGATCTTAATTTGAAACTTTATTAAATGATGAGGATAACTCCAGAGCAAAATTTCCTCTCCAAACATCTTCGTCATATCATAAAGACAGAAATGTGTCAAAAAAATTTGAAATCCAGTAAACTCGCTTAAAAACGAGGATCTTCAGGGAAATCGGATTTTGAACTTATATCTCTAGCTCTAAAATCGAGATTTTACGGAGGACAGCAATGACTCATTAAGAGAGTAAGATTCAAAAGCAAAAACTCTATAACCCTGATGATGTAAAAAGTGTAGATGCAAAATATATTCAAGAATTAACGCATTCATAATTAATAGCACAAATATCTTCTAATAACATCACGTTTTAAAACTAACGCAAAAGAAAGCAGTTATTAAACATAAACAGAAAGAATAACTTTAAAATCCGGAAGAAATTTCATTTCTTTTTTAATTTTTCTAATGATGTTGAAGTTTCAATTCTTACTTCATTAATTAAATGATTCCGTATAAAAAGAAACTTCTAAATATCAACGGAAAAAAATATGATTGCTGAATATGAATAGGAAGGATAATTTTTAAGTTTGAATACAATTTCCTTTTTTATTTATTTAAGACATTGGAATTTTTATTCTTTTTGCACTATTTGGATGATTACGTATAAAAAGAAATTCTAGATTATTAGCGAGAGATTGAATTTTCGTTTCATATTAAAAATAAATATTCCAAACTTCAAATAAAAATGTCACATAGAAGAATTATCATTTAATAAAATAATACTTGAAATGTTAGAATGGTCTAAAGTTTAGAACTCTGTTTTTAATTATTTCTCGATGCTTTCAAATTTATTAAAATATTATAATTCCATTTATATAAACATAAAACGCAGAATACTTTTTGCTTTTAATGCGTGATTATTATAATTTATCCTCTTTTATTACAAAATATTTTGAAAAGAAAATTAATAAGCTAGATTAATAATATCGATTTCGGAATTAAAGTAAATAAAAATTTTACTTCTGAAAATTTTAAAAGAATTAAGACTATCAGAATAAATTTAGCAGCATTTCATTGTTAAATTAATTTATATGATCATCATATGATTACATCTTTTACGTATTATATCTTTTTTAACAAAAGTTCCAATTTGCATATTTCAAATTTCTTCAAGACAAAAAATTAAAAAGAAATCTGCTATGCATCTTTCAACGTATCATGTCAGAACATCATTTCTTGAACGGACAATCACCACGTGTGCTCATGCAGGTTAAATTATATTTTTATTCATTTTAATTGTTTCATTGAATGAGTCACTTTAGTATTGCAGACGATCCAAAAAACTTTGTCTCGCATTTATTGTTTAAAAACTATCACATTTCCTATTTATTTCATTTTATATGATCACGCGCTCAAAATGACATTTTTCTAGGTTTTGTTTGTTGTAGTCATTAACTTATTTTTTTATTAGAGCTTTTGTAAATGCAATGACAATGCGTTATTAAAAGCTGATTTTTTTGATGTTCTCGTGAAGGTAGTAAAATTTTTATTTTTTGCCTTCGGATTTTTGTTGATGGCAGAAAACCTTATTTCCAAGGCAATATCATTTTCTGAAATAATAAAAAAAAGTTCTAAAAAAGACATTTTATTTTTGCAAAATTATATTAAGTAAATGTTTAAGTAAGTTAAATACCAAATTCGGGGAAAAAATATCCACCTCAATTGATTTATCATTTCTCAAAGCTCCAATTTTTCAAAATTTGGCATCCAACAATAGTATAATTAATTTTTAAAACCAATAACATGTCTGATAAACAATGATACACTTAGAGAAAAAAAATCCCGAAGAAAAGTTAATCTATCTTAAATTACCCATCGTGTCGTAAATTAAGAATAAACAACTCTCATTGCCATCAAGTGTAATTAACGAGTACAAGACCCTGTTTTCTGTCTTCTTTCAACTCATCTTCCCTTTTCCAGAAAAATCGTAGGCCTTAATTCTTGTCACTCCCCATTACCTCCTCCTCGTACATCATTTTTTGGATAAAAAATGTCAGCTTTTGTTTCCTCAAAATGTTGTATTGAACTAACATAATTGAATTTAATTTATGACTAAATCAATTCAATTAGTTGTTACGCCTATGCTTTAATATCGTGGAAGTAATTAATAAAAAGCGTCTCCGTTGTATTTCTGACATTATCATTAGGAATTTCACATGTTAGTTTAAATTGTTGAATTTTAGGTAGCTTTTTGAAATTAGTGAGCGTGATTAGTTAAATTTCAACATCATTTTGTTAAGTTGCTCTTAACTTTAAGTTTTAAGTTATGCATTCGATTCCTACTATTAGCTTACAATCTCCCTATATATCTTCTTCAAGTTTTCTATTGGTTATAGAACGTTTTTTATCCATCCACTTAAGTTCATGTAAATTTTTTAAAACTTTTAGTGGATTAACATCTGATGTTAATTCAGTTTTTTCAAATATTAATTCATTATTTTTTATTGATTAAAAACTAACTTTCTAACCAAAAGTCTTCATTTCCTCACAGCCAAATAAGTAACGAATTCAGTTTTTTTTTCATTCTAATGAGGTTAGGCTTAATATGTTTTCGGCTGACTATTTCAAACGATTCTGTTTATCTTCTTAATGTTTAATGCATTTAAATTTAAATATTGTTAATGAATCTATTTTTCGGATGAATTTCGAAGTACTTTCGAATTAAAACAATACATAATAAAGAAAATTAAAAATTTCTAATCCCAATTTTATCTTAAACGGTATAGAAAATGCACATATCTGCGCTGCCTCAATTGGCGTTTAAAATTCAACGCCAATAGTGTGTGTTCTGATTTATTTTCAACGGTTACAAATTTGATTTTGTTTTGACCAGGTATAATTTTTTGATCAATTATTTATAATAATTGTAATTATTTAATAAAAAGTAACTATTTTTTTTTCTTTTTGGACCTAATTAGGAATTGATTCAATTTTTTTTATATTACTTAATTTTTTTTTTTCATTATGATAATTTTAAATACATATTTGTACCTATCTGACATTTTAATTTATAAATGTGTACTTCATTCAGGTATTTTTTTCAATGAAAAATAATGGGATTCTTAATATAAAAGGATTTAATAAAGAAATTAAAGGCTCTAAGATATTGGAACTAAGCCAAAAAGCTTTGTCTATATGAATATTGTATTTATTAGAATTAAAAATTACGAAACTTAGTGTTTGGTACAAAGATCCAAAATAATAGTTATTAAAAGGCTATAAATGGTTATCATCATCATTATTAAAATTTCTAGTGAAAAATTGAGAGTATCCTTCCCAATTTTTATTCTCATACCTTGTAATAATTTTTGTTTAATTTTGAAATCCATCTCAAAATTATGGATTTTCAGTAACCTTTAATTCCCTTGCATAACTTGGTGAGAAAAAAATATGACATATAGGTCAGATATTGTCTGTTGATCGAGATATCGCCAACATTCTTATAATTTCTGGAACCTTCACTTTCCCAAATTTAACGCCAATGCTAGAAGTCGCCAAATGTATCGCCAATGCTAGAAGTCGATAACCTAACATTCATTCCCCATTCATTAAAAATATCTGAAGACTATTCTTTGCCGTAAAACCAACAGCTTAGGGAAGGGACACTAAAAACTTGAAAAATCGCATTACTTTAGAAAGATATCAATTCAAATAATGAATGAAATGGATGCCATTCCTAAGCTCTCTATACAGTTTAGTATCTCATCGTTTAATTTAAGCACAATATATAAAAGCCAATGATACCGTTCAACATCGGCAGATAAAAACGATTGAACAACTCCTTTGTATTTCCCACGTATTTGAACTGAAACGCCATCAGCTAAACGGCGGACGCAATACCCAAAAACCAGAAGATAGCATTTCTTAGACAAAGTATTCTTCCCTGGATGCTCCTAGCAAAGCGAATAACTCAAGCAACATAAACTAATTGTCATAAAGTTTCATTGTGGGGAAAAATATCCAACGCGGTCTGCAGATACGGAACGAAATCGGGCGGGCATTAAGTAAATAAATAAAGAAGCTGGAGAGTACGTGCCTCTGCCTCTAACGATCCTTGCTCCCGGTGTTCAGATAACATCTAAGGTCCCTCGTTGTCGTTCGGGAAACTTCGGGAAGAGGGATTCTGGAAATACGCTCGCTGGGACTGTTGGAAATATCGCTTCTGGAATCGCCCTTCCTCCTTTCGGAATGGATCGTGTTTTATTTTCCGAATCTGTCTCGGAGAGTTACTTTCGTCATTATTTTCGTCCCCATTGATTTTTAGCAGTGATGAGGAAGATTGTTATTATTCGGGATAGCACGGTATGGAGGTGTTGGAAGATCCAGAAGATTTCTTTTCAGTCAAAGCCGAAACATTGTTTTTCTTTATCGTTTTCGTTTGTAAATGTACAGCGAAAGGATTCAATCAGAGGTACTGAAGAGATGGTTATTTCTTTATAAATAGATTTATATTGTTTCATCTATTTGTAAGTTTCCTTTTTAAACTACGTATGGCAAAATTGGGAATTGATTTGTTGTTTGTTGATCATGCTGTTATGAAACAATTAATAAAATAAAAGATTAAAATGAAACCTGGTCTGCATATTTCAATGCATCATCCCGGAACATCATTTCTTGAATGGCCAAGCACCAAGAGCTCGTGCAAGTTAAAGTATATTTTTATTCATTTTTAACTGTTTCATTGAATGGGTCACCTTAGTGTTGCAAACGATCCGAAAGACTTTGTCTCGCATTTATTGATTTAAAAAATATCCCATTTCCTATTTATTTCATTTCATAAAATCACTTGCTCAAAATGACAGTTTTCTAGGCCATTAATAAGTCATTAAATCATTTTTTAATCAAAGGGTTTTGTAAATGGGATGGCATCACGTTAAAAGAAGCTGATTTTTTTTCAGATGTTCGTGCAGATAATACAATTTTTATTTTTCGCCTACGGGTTTATGCTGACGCTACAAAACCTAATTCCTAAAATAATATGTTCTGACATGATAGAAAACAGTTTTTTTAAAAATCAATTCCTGCTTAGGTTAACAAAGAAATTTTTTATTTTAATTACACTTTATTAAATAATTACAATTAATATAAATATATATATAAATATGAAAGAGTCACAATATTTAGCGGCAAAATAGAAAGCGAATTCTCTTTTAATTTTCCATTCTTCTTTCCTTACATAGTGCTCGAACTCGAAGCCTAAGGTATTGGAATTCAACGACATACTAACCAGACTATCGCGGTCTAACGGTTATACTTACAATAAATATTTGGTTAAAAATTATTCTAACATTGAATTTTCATCGTCAATTGAAGATTTAAAGCCAATTGTGGTCACGCAAAATGTGTGGTTTTTCTACATAAGTTGGGATACGCAATACAGATTAGAAATTTCCAATTTTCTATATTCTGTATCATTTTAATTCAACAGTACTTCATAATGAATCGGAAAAAATCAATTCATTAGCAATGTTTGATTTTAAATGCATTATGAAAATAAACAGATTCGTTTGAAATAATCGGCCGAAAACTTGTTTAGCCTAACTTCATTGGCATTACGAAAAAACAAACTGAATTTGTGACTTATTTAGCACCGGGGAAATGAAATCAGAGAGTATGGGAAAATAACTTTCACATACTCTCTAATAAAAATATTGTCTGAAATAAAATCTTGCATGGCATTGGCATACAATAATTATGAATTATTTTTTGGCGTGAATTTATATTTTAACTGAATCCTTGGCGAACTATTTAGAAATTAAATCCTTACACGAGTTGATAATATCCAAAAACCAAATTTGTGATTTAGACGTTTTTTTCAACCGATTGAAATCAAAACTGGACATAAAACTACAATTGTAATCCACACTCATAAATCAAATTTCATCGATTTATAACATGCCATGCCATCTTTGAGGTATCACTTTGCATGTTTCCTAAAGTTCAGACCTTCAAACGGTCAATCTTTCCTTGGATATTGATCAAAATTTGATAGATATTTAGACTGCAGATATTAATTATGTAAACCACATTTTATTCATTTAGAACTCTCCCTTTTGTAATTACTGCGTTCACTTATATTCGAATAAGCGCAACTACATTGAACATACTTGTATTTTATTCAATATTCGATATGAATCTGAAAGTTTGGTGAAAAGAATGTACACCAAATTTTCCTCATCTAGCTTATAGCATTTTTTAATTATCTTTTTTGCAGACAGACAGGTGAAGATATATCTTTTTAAAATGTGTTTTTCAAACTCAGGGAGATCTAAAAAGGATAAATTCGTCAAACGTTTAAGTGCGAATTTGTTGACGATTTCTATAATTTCTCTATCCTATGCAAGCGAGAAAGTAAAAATGGCGAATTTCCGATTTTAAAATTCGAACATCACAAAATTGTGAAGATATTTGAATAGGCATACTTATTCTTGAAATAAGATTTAGCTACGTCAGGTTTTTTCAACCACTAATATCATTATTTTCTCAAAACCAATTTGATGTAGAATAAAAATATACCTATAAATAATCAAAATGATTCGATAAACCCTGTATTATACCGAATTATTTTATTGGTGATTTATAATGTTGTAAATCATCAGCGGCAACTGCAATCTTTAGAGAGAGATCAATACACATTTATGGCAGAATTCAATCTATAATGTATCTAGAGGGACGAAATGGTAACGAAAGAAAGTTATCATGATCTCAAATAAATTACTCTATCTTTTCCTTAGTAGGGGGGGGGGGGGGTTCATAGTGGAAATTGTCCCCACGATAGGAAATGGCAACTAAAGTTGGAGTTATAAGGGAAAATAATATGAAAATGCCGTATTCCCCGCCTTTATCTAATCTTTCGTATAAATAAGTACCGCCATTGGAGTGAATGTACTTCGACATCTCAGCATTACCACATCCACAGGGTTAGTGATAGTTTGCTTATTTATATAACAGCTTCTCATCGACGAACGCTTGAATACATCAATGAGACGCAGAAGAACATAAATTTAAGGTCACTTTTCAAATCTAATAATATTTTTTTTCTTGATAATAATATAAACATAGGTATTTTCATCAATTGCTCAATCCTAGCAAGATTCACTATTCCTTGACCTTTTTAAATATCTATCTTAATCTCCAAATTTTTTCGCGGTGCTTTTTGCCCACAGCTATAAGAGATAAATATCCAATAATCAAAGTCTACTATTAAATTTTTTAAAGTTTGTAAAGGTTATATAATAGTATTTAAGAAATTCTGCAATCCTTTTCCAGGATAAATAACATACACCATACTGAATAACACTTATTTCATTTCAAACTTTATTTCATTTCATTTCAGGTTCTTCTGCAGTCACTACAGAATCACTGAGCAATCGGCCCGGAAGGAGGGTAAAGTCGATTATGCCAATCGGCCACCGACCACCCCCCAAAGAAGAGAGCGAATTTCGGCTGCTTTTATTTGTTTCTGGCCCTATCTTATCTGATTCCAGTGGAGTCTTTATTTTTATTCAGAGGATCTCTACGTGAAACTATTTGACCGAAAGAATGGGTTAACTGCCATTTGATGTCGTACGCTCGTCGGATAAGAGAGCGGGACGAAATCTGATTTCATGGTAAAAGATTCCAAGACACCGCCATCTGATAAGACGCCATCGTCGGCGAGAAGATGGAGAATCGGCAGTATCTCTGGAGAAATGTACCTACTTAAGCGAGTTCATAGAGTCAGACTGCCTATCGGGTGTTTCATTGGTTTCAATAAAATGCATTTACAGTGCAAAGAAATAATAATAAATAAAAGATTCAAAAGAAATCTGCTATGCATATTTCATTGTAACATTTCAGAACATAATTTCTTCAACGGCCAAGCACCCCGTGCTCGTGCGAGTTAAATTCGATTTTTATTCATTTCAATCGTTTCATTGAATGAGTCACTTTAGTACTGCGAACGATCCAAAAAATTTTTTTTCTCGCATTTATCATTTTTAAAAACATCGCATTTCCAATTTATTTCATGTCATATAATCACGCGCTCAAGATGACATTTTTCTAGGTTTTATCTGTTGTAATCATTCATCTATTTTTTTGCTCTGAGCTTTTGCGAATGCGATGGCAACGCGTTATTAAAAGCTGATTTTTTGACATTTTGAGCATATAATAAGATGTTGATTTTTCTCCTATGGATTTTTTTTGACGCCAGAGAACCTCATTCCCAAAGCAATATCATGTTCTGACATGATAATATTCCAATAGATTAACAATTTCCTGACGGCAACCTAGAGCTCAAAGGTACATACCTTATAATCCAAGTTAATATTTTCCAATTCACTTCGGTTCGCAGGCAAAAACAATGAAAAAGTGCATATTAAATTGGATATTGCATATAATTACAAAGTGCATGTAATTGTTTTTTAAATTGGATATTGCATATAATTACATATTTAATTGCATATTGATTGCATTTATTATCTATATTACGATAGATAATGACTTTATTTATGCGATTGTTGTTACTTATGGCACTTGCCATGGACAGTTATTAAATGAAAAATTTGTCATTTTGATATCAATAATCATCTGTTTCCCTATCATCCGTTTTATTGAGATACTGTAAAATAAAACTTGCAGATTTTACAGTTTAACCAATTGAACTGAGTTCCCAGTGCTCGAATTAATGTTGTTGTTGTTACTAATGGCACTTGCCATGGACAAGCCTTCTGCTGTCGCAGCAGCAGATTTAAGCCGAAAGGAGCGTCTTTTGTTTTTCAAGTAGCGCCAACTGGGTCAAAAGTACTACTTAGCAACACACTCACCACATTTGATTGCACGGCCCCTTTTTACAGGGGGCACAGTCACACATCTCACAGATAGCACACAGAAGAACAACCATGCCCGAACTGGGACTTGAACCAGGGACTCCTAGAACACGAGGAAGACGCGCTACCTCTGCTTTAGAACTTTAACTATAACGGATATTTCAGAATTTATTGCCAATAAATTTATAACATGCTCTGTGATGCCACATTTAAATAGACATATATATTTAAAATATATTTTAAAGAAATAAAGCACGAAAAACCTTTAAAGTTTCCTAAAAATGGCATTTTTACATAAGGCTATTAGTAAAAAGTTTTGTTTCTTTAAATTTTTAAAATCTATTAAATTTTATTCCACGTAATTAATAATTTCAAATTAAGACAAGACAATAAGCATAAAATATTTTTTTTAAATATTTAAATATAGTTTGTGTTAAAAATAGTCGATGTTAATGATTGAAAATCAACTTTCATTGCTGAAGCTTACAAGAAATTACAGCCATTGAGAAAATGTCAATACAAAAATTGTTTGTCTAAATGAGACGTTAAAATGCTCAATTTAATTAATCTTTTTATCGCCAGTTCCAAAAATGTTATAGAAAAATAAAAAAATTTTACTCTCTAGAATTTTTTCCACTCTAAAGCTATAGAGTTCTTCTATATCAGAAATGCAAGATTATTAAAAGTAGAAAAATTGCAAAAATTGCAAATGCAAACACTTGTGAAGTATACATCATACAATCATCATGAATTAAAACAAATCCTTATCTTGTTGTCTCGTTCATTTAGTTATTGCAACAATTATAAATGTGAAACTTTAAAAATATTGTGTATGAGCATGAGCGTTGTTGTAATGCATACAAAAGTCATAATAAATGCATAGTAAGTCATTTATTTTTTCAGGGATTGGAAAATAATATATGATAAATAATTTATATGTTGATTAAGGCGACCAGGGACTTTTAAAATAATTTTTTGTAGTTTTCCTTTTAGCAATTTGAAATTTCACAGGCATTAAGAGTTACACTATGGGAGATGACACACAAAATTTTAAAACATTTTATTAATTTAGGTTGGGGGACAAATAATATAATATTAGTGATAAATAACGCTAATGAAAAATGTTCCAGGTGCTCCAAATTTGGTCAAAAGTGCTCCAATTTTTATTATTACTTTCTATAACAATTCTAAAACAAAAGTTGGAATTAATCTTGAAGTTTCAGCAGGAAATTTCAAAATTAACCAATGTAATAACTCAAAACTACTTACACTTTTCAAAAAAAAATTAGTAGTTTATGTTATTATATAGGTTAATTTTGTTATTTTGTACTCAAATGTCAATATTATATCCCAACTTTTGTTTCAAAAGGCTTAGAGAAAGTAATAATAAAAATACAGATTTGGAGTGCCTGGAACATTTTTCATTGACATTATTTATCGATAATAAATTCCTTAACTCATAAATAAGTTAATATAATGCTTTAAAATTTTGTGTGTTATCTCTTATAGTGTTACTCTTAATACCTATAAAATTTAACATTTCTATTTTTAAAATTGCAAAAGATCATTTTAAAGGTCCCTGGTTGCCTTAAATAAAAATTATGAAAATTTGCTAAATTAAACTGATTTATTGTAAAAAGGAATTCCTGACGTGCATTACTTAATGCTATAAAAAGCACAGAGATGAAAAATAAACTAAAGTAAAAGAAGGGGGGGGGCGAAAACTAAAGTGAAACTAAAGGGGAAAAAACCATCAAATAATATTTTATTCGCATCTATAATACTTAAAAAAAATTTCATTCGTATAATCGATAACAAGGATCAAAGTTTTGTTTGAATTTCGAGAAACGGCAAATGATATTGTATCCCAAGGCATAGAAATTATAACTAATAATATACAATTATACAAGCAATAATAATATACAATTGTCAGCAATTAGAAAAAAAATGCAGACATATTTTGAAACTTAGTATCATGAAAAACTCTTAAAAATTGATACAAACGAATTACAAAAACTTAGATTTCCGACAAAGATCATTAGCTATGATGCCAAGTAGATCTATTCATTTTATAACAGAATATTTCCTGTTATTATTGCCAATTGTCTTTTTCCTGCAAAAAAAAAAAACATAAGCAAACATTCGAAACGTTTCATTTGCAGCATCGTTTCGTTTACTTAGAGATTCGAATAAAAAAATGTGAAGCAATTATTCGATTTTGAAATTTTTATTTAAATAAACAGCTAAATAGCTGGTTTCAGCTGCTTCCTTTTACCACTTGAGCTTCTTTGTTTAGAAAACATTCGTGGATATTTGTGTCACTCGTTGACTAGAGTATTATTAGTTTAATCGTCTGCAAAAAAGATTCAATTAATGATTTCTGTAGCTATTGTTGATATTACCATGCTTGTTTTACCATTTTTTGGTTTCCGGCTTTGTTCTCTTTTACATTTAATTTTGCTTGATCGATAAAGGATAAACCAGTATTGTTGAATAAATCACAACAATAATTGTTTTGAAAAAAGAAAACTAGAATTCTCTTTTGAATTAAATATTTTATGGTCAATTTTAGAAGTTGCCAATAAGTGTATAAAATTATTGAACTATTCTACAATTCTATTTTTGTTATTTTTCATTCAAAGTTTACGTAAAGAAAGTTACGCAGTAAGGATTCTTTTCGTTTATTAATTATTGTATTAAATGCCATTAGCCCATTTATTTACAATAAGACCTATTTCTTTACAAATATAAGATATTTATGATAAAAATTTGTGATCATAAATCATATTTTTATAGTACGTCAATTGTTAAAATACAATTAATCTTATCAGTTAATTATTCATTATCGATTATTTTTTGATGGAAATTAAAGAGCGACTGAAATTAGAAAACTGAAAAGGAAAAAAAGATAGATAACGCAAAAAAGTGAACATTGTGTTCTTCTAATAACTGAAAACTTGAAAAATAACTCTTATTCATAGAATTCATTTGCAGCATTCTTTGCATATTGTATGCATATTTTGCATATTTTATGGCGCATCAACGGCAGAAAACAAAAATATGTTACAAAATAAAGTTTAAAAAAAAGATGAAGTGACTCAATAAAATAAAAAATTAAATGATATCACTTACAGAAGGTAATATTAAAAAACCTTTTTTTTAAATCAATTCCTACTTAAGATTTTATTTTAGTTAATTTTTATGAAATAATTATAATTGTTTCCGTTGTTCCCGATGTTCCTCTTTACAGCGGAAAGAAGGATGCAGTAATTTCTTAGGGTAGGGTTGCCTGAGCACCCGAGGGCAGAAGTCTGACTTCTAGCTCACACACGTCACAAACCCTTTTTTGGGGGCGGGCTTCATTCATGCATCTCATTCATCCACAGATCGTAATTTGGTTCTGGAACAGAGAAAGATCCCCTCTGACCTAGTACTCTCAGTTTCAATCCCGTTATGGAGGACCACGAGAGATTTAAAGTCCACACACACACAAACACACACACAAACACACACACACACACACAATACTAGCTGTGAATTTTCAACGCCAATTGAGGCAACGCGAAATGCGAGAATTTTCTACTCTAATTGAAGTAACGCAATGCATATTAGTTTTTTTTTAATTTCTTTATTCTGTTTTATTTTAATTCGAAAATATTTCAATCTGAAAAATAGATTCTTTAACAATGCTTAATTTTAAATGCATCAAACATTAAGAAAATAATGTATTAATATTACAAAGTGTCAATTTGGGTGAGATGTCTAAGGTAACTCATTTCAGTTTCAAGTACCTTTTTCGATTTTATTACTTTTGTTTTACATGGTATTTTCATTATTACGAAAAATATTATATAACAACAACCAATGAAGGAGCTAGCCAATGAATGGTTGTTGCTTTGGAAATCTCTTACAAATAATTTGAGTAAGTGTTTTTACTTCTGAACAACAACTGTAAGTAAAAAAAAAACGTTTTGAAAGCAACTTGCCGGTTTAAAATTTATATAAGTGTCCCAAAAAGGTTTTTGCTATCTTTTCAGAGCATTGACTTACGAATTATACTGAAATGAAAAAATAAATCCGATTAACCTGATAATAATATTTACAAATTCAGGATGTTTCAAAAAAGGGAAACAAACCCCCCTCTCTTAAAATAGTTCACCTATACGTGGACTCTTGGTTACAAAGTTTCCAAATAATATGTATAAGTGTATGAGTATACTTTAGTTTCTGTTAAATTTGTGAATAAAAACATGCAAACATTAAATATTTGCGATTTTTTTATAGTGGAAATTGTCAATTAATAAAACGTACATTTCGCACTTTTTTATAAGCGCATTCAGTTTAAAGATTCAATCGGCAAAATTTGATATAAAGGAAAATCTGTTAAGGAAACATATCTTTAAAAGTACTAACGAAACAAAAGTAAAATTATTAACTTATACTTAATTTTTCACACCTCAAAGTGAGGTTAGATTGAGTTTTTAGTAATACATTTCAGGTATTTTACACATATTACAATGCATTAATATTTAAAACTTGGAAAAAGAAAATAATAATGCGTGTATTGACACTTTGAAATAATTAAAAATTATCAAAAAATACGTTAACGGGAGTGATTCCAAAAACTTGTTCTGAATTAATATGTGTGATATACTTGCATACACATGCAGCTAGCTTACAAGAAATTTTAATCCTCGGCAGCTCAGAACGTGCCTCGTTATTGCTTCATTTTCCAGAAATGCTTAATGCAGCGTTGGCCTATTGAAAAGGTTTCGGCGTGAGCCATAGGGTTTCAAGCTTGTGACTCAGTCCCCCCCCCAAAAAAAAAACATCATTTAAGGGAGGGGGGGTCAGTTGCACTTTAAATCTGTTATGGTTTAAAGTCCTCCCGCTAGAGTGAAATGGAGAGGGGAGTGCCAGTCGAGGTGTTGTCTTCATCATTTGACTATGGTTCAAAATTCTGCAGTCCCTCCCAAATAGTTCTAGTGTTGCTTTATAATGGGTCGTTAATATAAATAAACTAACTTAATCCAGAAATGCTTAATACCCTAATCAACTGCTTCTAAAACCCTATTTTTTTTCGGAACAGCGCTGTTTTTCTGTAGTACAATAAACGTTCAGTTTCTAATGATTGCCTTATTTATTAAGTGAGAATTGCAAAATATATCCAAATAACCTATAAAAATATACAACTGTAAGCATTATTCACAAATTTTCTTCGAGTCGTGTTAATTGAAGGTTGTTTTTCTGGACAAATATTTGAACAGATTAACTTTCATTTCTAAAACAAATTTTTCCTCTAAATTTCTGATATGCCAGTCTAAATGTATAAATAAACATACACCACAAAATATTACAGATAAATAAACAGTGTATTTGCATATTGTATTTACAAATATGTTGATTCGTATAGTGTATTTGATAGCTTATTTACATAAATGAGAGTTAAAAAACCCTTTTACTCACAGTTATTTTTTATCTTTAAGGACCATATAAAAGCTCTTTTTTAAAAATCTTTCTTAAATTCTTTAATGTCATTCTTTACAGAAGCAGAAGTGCTTCCCTATAACTATTCATTTTATTTTATAAGACCTTGTAACTGGAAGTGTACGTGTAAATATATTACGTGAAGTGTATTTAGAGTCATGCGTGCTTTATCTTTTGGGAGATATTCTTTATATCCGTGTGTGTGTGAGAGAGAGAGAGAGAGAGAGAGTTTAAAACCCAATCCCCTTCAAATGTTTTAATCCAGACAACAAATATCTTTCTTCCGTATAAATTTTTCTCAAGATCTCAAATCCAAACTAAGCAAGTTAAACGTTTGTGCTAAAATAATAGATAAAGTAAAGAAATTAGCTCAAAACATTATGCATATTAATAATATTATTATTACTTCCGACAAAAATATGTAATTTTTAAATGCAGGAAATAAAAAATAAATTATGAGTAAAAATTTTTACATTTCTTAATTTTTTTAAAAAAACTGATCATTAGTGCTAATTTAAACTTCGTTCAAACTTTTTAATTTATTTATTTTGATACATTTCGAACTTAAAAATTTTTTCATGACACTTTTTAGTAGTGAAGCATTATTTTTTAAAGTACTTCTTCCTTGATCAAAGCTCCATTTACCTGCCGAGGGTTGATTGAGAAAGCAATTAAGGACTTGTTTCCAAGACGTGATTTTTAAAAAGTTGTTTCCGGCTCATTTTAATTTTCAATTAAAAAATCACTAATTAAATGTTATTTTTCGTTTGAAATGTGAGGAAATGTTTGACTTTAAAAAATATAATAAAAGATGAAACCATATCCGTGATTTAAAAATACATCGAAACTGAAATGTTTCCGTTTTTCATTGATCGCCTGAATCATTAATAGTTTTTTAATCATTTCACACTTCGATTCTGACTGTTCCTTAAAAGTTTTTGATTATTTTACCTTTCAATTCTGGCTGTTCATTAATCTTTATTTAATCATACGCACTTGATCAAACTAAGATTGCAAACTAGTAAACAGTTTTAAAAGGGGAAATTAAAGAAAGCAATTTATTAGTAAGACCAATTTGTTCTATAGATCTATGTATTAATTATGTGTAATTCGTAGGTTTTCTGCAAATAAAAAGAACAACAGATCCACCTTATATATATTAAAAAAATCTGCGGTAGCCCTACAATTATATAGTCAGTGGTTTTCATTAATAAGATTTCTGATCATTTTTTATTACAGTTAAAGTTTTAAATATTTTTAAACTAAGAAAAAAAATGAAACTTTTTTCCGAAATCTGAATTACTGGCCCAATATTGTAAATTATTTCTCTTTTTTGTGAAAGTGAATAATATCCAGAATGTAAATAATGATCGCCTGCCTACTACCAAATTTTACTATCGTGAACCATCTTAAAGACATCATTGTATATTCTGTGCAAGGTATCATCATTGTACTTTCCCTACGAAATCTTGAAAATCCTCCACTCAAGACCACAGTATCGATATCACTCAATTTTATTTCAAATAATATCCATGATTTTAAAATTCCAGAAACAGTTATTAAATAAAAAATTGTTCATTTTGGTATCAATAATCATCTATTTCCGCATCTTCCTCCATTTTCCGGAGATACTGTAAATTAAAACTGATATATTCTCCAGTTTTACCAATTGATCAGAGTTTCCAGAACTCGAATTAATCGCCACTTATTGTCACCGTTAGATAACAAAAATAATCTATACTTATTTACATAATTTCAAATAGTATTTTCTTTTAATGTGAGTGAGAAATTGTTTGCCATACTTTGTTCTTGTGATTAAATCAATACCTTAACGCAGTGGTCTCATATACGAATGTTATTATCAAAAATAAACAAAGGTTTATAAAAATTTATTTCAATCAATCTCAGCGATCGAATAATAATTGATTTTTAGGCTACTTTATATTAGATTTAACTTTCTTAATTCAATTCAATTTTCTACTTAATAATAGCATAATAATATACATAAAGTTTGTTACAGTGGAAGGATAACTTTAAATGGTATTTTGATTTTCGTAGACACATGCTACCTCCAATCGTTTCGTTATATTTTTCAAATTAGAAGTGCAAGAAGCATCAGAGGAGACTTGTGAGCAGTTAATATTGGCGAATACATACAAATTCCGTCAATATGATCGATATTCGATTACAATTATTGATGTTTATCATTATAATAAACATCAATCAATTACATGTCAATAGCAAATGTTCATTTAACTTTTCAATAAATACTCAAGTAATAAAAAAGAGATTCAGTTAATTACTCAAAGTAATACTCAAACATTCCAATACTCAAAGTGATATAACACGTTGTTTTGATTGTTGTTTTTGGTATTCTTCGATGCATATAGATATTCATTGGAACGTTCGACGTTAATCAATACATTCAAATATTATTTTTACATGCCTCAATTTATGACATTATGGATACAACTAAATCTTACTATAAGTCGTAATATAATTACATGCATGATGTATGTAAATAACTTCATCGATGAAACTAAATATCTAAAGGAAGCAAAATTTATTGAGACAGGAATAGCCTGATTGACGGGGCGTTAAATTCGCCTCCCTTGCTCTGCGAGTTCGAACACGCCAGCCGAAGACTATCCGTATGTGTTTGTGGTGGCTGACGTTCGATAAATCCGTCGTGGTCACAAAGTCGAGAGTAATACCACTGGTAGGCATTGGGTCAGAGGTGATCGTTCTCTGGTCCAGATCAAAATTACGATGAGGATGAATAAATGAAGTCCACCCCTTAAAAAGGGTTTGTGACGTGAGTGAGATAGAAGTCTGCCTTAGGGTGAGCAGGTATCCACATTCTCAGAAGCTAGTGCAACCCTCCTCCCATTTTAAAGCGGGACACAAGACAAAAACAAGTAAAATTAAGTGATTTAAAAACTTATCTAACGCTAAAACTGAAGGCCAAATAAAAAGAAAATAAATTTATCCTGAAATACTTCAGAAAAGAAAATATCGCAATGCCCATCCATTTATTTATATATTTTCGTAAAAGTTGCAGTTGTGGTTATGAAAGAGATTGGAGCTGAATACAATTAATGAGAGATTTAAAATGAAGTTCTACAAGATTATCGCTACTTTTTAGGAAGTAATTAAGGATTTTTTTTTTCAATTTGTATTTTTCAAAGCCATGCATCTACCAAGAAACGCTCAATAATTGCTTGTTATGGTTGGGCAATAATCATTTTCATTTGTTTTATTTTACTTTTGTAAATAATAAAGAAATAATTGGGAAGTGAAAATTTCTGAAACACTTAAAATATTTATCCTTACATTAGTATTTGTTGTTCCATCTACAAATTCGACCTAGTGTTATTTCTTTACAATATACTTCAATTTCAAATGCTTCATGACTAGAGAAGCTGTAAAGTTTTTTATTTATATATATAAAATTACAACATGGGAACAACTGCAAAAGGTATTCTTCCCATTAAATAATCTACGCAATCCATGAATCTACAAAGCCATCTATAAACGTCCATAAATCTGCAAAACAACCACCATGCCTCATCAACAAATGCAGCTCATACATTCATTCTTCCAAAAACATATCCGTAGCAGGTTCAATTACGCTATTATATGAGAAATTGTAGAGAAAATATTATGCAAAATGCGTCATCTCAAAAAGAAATTCTTTCTATAAAAATAGTTTGCACAATCTATGAATCAACATACCCATCTATAAATCTACAAATGCTCTACAGAGTCGAATTAACGTATACATCTTACGAATTCAAATTCTTTACAACAAATCCATAGTAGATTCTAATACACAATAATATGAGAAACTGTATAGAAATTAGTCAAGAACTGCGTCATACAAAGCATTGAAAAAAATATTTTTCCTATAAGAGTTTTGACAAATTATGTATGAAAACTATATCTATAAGTTTGCCAATCATCAATTATGACCCAAAAACAAATTAGCCAGCATATTCATTTTCTCTGTAACATAACCGTTGCAAGTTCAAATATAAAATATCAAAAACTGCATGTAAATGATTATGCGAACTGCGTATTGTAAGCCATTCAATGGTCTTCTTTTTATGAAAAATGTACCCAATCTATGGATCTGCATACCTATCTGTAAATCTAAAATTCCCTGTCAAAATGGATTAACAAGAGCAGTTCATACAGTCATTTTCTCCACAACAAATCTACAGAGATTTCAAATATACCATGATATTAAAGAGAGTAAAGAACAGTGTTTCCCCACCTTTTTTGTGCTATGCCCCACTTTAACCTTTCTAAAGTTTTCACCACCCCTATGTGGCAGACATGATATTTAACACTAAAAAATTTATTTGTTCACTTAAGAAACATAAATGATGGATTCTAGGGATAAATCACTTTGACGTTAACAAAACACATTAAAATTTCAAAATATATAATGAAAACTGAAATTCAAATTCCAAATCATTTTAATACTGAGTTTTTTAATATTAATTTGTGTTTTTAATTTATTGAGATCCTTGTGCTTGATGCTTGTTGCACAGAGATTTTATGTTAGGTTTCAATTTGGTTAGTTTTAGTCTCAAATCCCCACGTTGTGTTGTATCCAGCCGATTTCTTTTTTTATCAATAAATCATTTACAGCACTAAATGCACATTCAACTAAAAAGGAAGATGGAAACGGTAGTAATAGTTTCCTTGCGCATTTGGTTGAGTTCGGGTATTTGATTTTCATTTCCTCACAAAGCAATGTTATTGCACCTTTTACACTAAATAAAATTTCAACAGATTCATCATTTTGCAATTTAACGAGTTCTGATGTTCCTCTTTATTTTTTGTAAAATTTAGCACCTGTATCTAACATTGCGTTTAAATTATCCGGAGTGAAAGGGTTAAAGTTGTATGAAGTCCATTTTCAAACTGACCTACTGCGAGAGCCCCACGTTTGGAAACACTGGCATAGAATTTTCTTTGCAAAGAATTGCACCATGAAAATCATTCCAAAATAGAATCTTACAAAAAACTATACACAACTTATGCATCTACAAATCTTATTCAATAAATCTACAAATCCTTTACCAAGGCTCATCAACGAACGCAGCTGACACATTCATCTTTTCTACAACATATACATTATAGGTACAAATACACTATAATATAAAATTGTTCAAAAATTAAAATGAACTACTTTGCGTAATGCGAGCAATTGCAATCGATATTTTTCCCATAAAGAATAAAAAAATCTACCATGTCTCATTTACAAATGTATAAAGCATGCAACATTGCCCATCAGCAAACAGGGGCAGCTCATTCATCTGCCCTATAACGTATCAATCTTAACTATATAATGATTTGTGGAAATATACCCCTCGTACAAATGCACTTGATATGAAAATTGTTCAGAAATTAAAATGTACTATATTGCATCATTTCAGTAACAGCAATTGATATTCTTACCATAAAGAATAGTTAGTCAATAAAAGCTACGTTGTTTCATTTACAGTTCTATAAAGCATGCAACATAGCCCATCAATAATCACGGGCAACTCATTCATCTGCCCTATAATATATCAATCTCAACTATATCATGATTAGAGAAACTATATAGATATTGTCATCTGCAGAAAATATCCATGATAGTCATTGTATGTTTCCACTAAGGAATAAACATACCTCCGCTAGCAGAAATTAAACAAAATCTTGTTCTGAAACTGCGTTACAGTAAATGATGATACATCAGAAAAAAATATATAGATTCTTGAAAGTGATCTATCTCATTTTAGATCATTTCCAGAAAAAAGCAGATTAGATCCGTTCAATGATTCAGATGGTGCCAACTCTATTTACATCATTCAATTTAATTCACGCCAAATTATAGGAAACTTGCACGTGCGCAAGAGAGCAAAATAAGTTCTTTAACACCTAAAGGAAAACTATTCCTTTTAAAAGATAACCCAAAACTTTCTCATGTTACAGCTCAAGAATTAGAGACAAGAAGAAAAAAAGAAAGAAACACCAAACGAAAAAGAAACCAGAAAAGGAACAATGAAAAAAAAATCGAATTCAGGAAATGCAGTTAATCACGGTCGGTGGTTTTGAGTTCCACTCTGTAGTGTTGGTTCCAATTAAGTTAGTTTCACAAGAATTGAGATTAGTTTTTTTCCCGATGTGCTTTCTTTGAATTGGTATACTTTTTTTTCTTAATGGAGGATCTTATCATTATTTTGATGTGTTTGCTGTCTTTATGTTTTTTAGCGGGATACTCTTCGGTTTTATTAATTACCGTTTCGATGAAAAACTTTATTAATAAAGATACAATTACCGGAATCATTATCACTCCATCAATATGAAGCGAAGATAAATGTAGGCAGTAATTGGATTTAATAAAGAGTTTCTTCAGTTTCCTTTTTTTTTCTCTAGTTCTTTTTGTATCCTTGCACGTTTCTGGAAAAATAGTTAAATGAGCATATATTATATTTTTTGCCGTTTCGATGTTCTACATAAAAGGGTTAATGTCTTCAAATTATATCTTACGTTCTTTTCTTAATTTATATTGTAGATTTACTTTCCAGACAGAAAATTGCTTGAAGAAATTCACATATATCTAATGATATTGAAATTATATCTTACTTTTTTTTTCTTAATTTACATAGTAGATCTACTTTTAAGACAGCAAATGTCTGAAGCAATTCACCTATATCTTACGATATTGAAATTATATCTTACGTTTTTTTCTTCTTCATTTATATATTTGATCTACTTTCCAGACAGAAAAATGTTTGACGCAATTCACCTATATCTTACGATATTGAAATTATATTTTACGTTTTTTTCCTTCTTAATTTATATAGTAGATCTACTTTCCAAGCAGAAAACTGTTTAAAGCAATTCAACTATATCTTACGTTTTTTTCTTCTTAATTTATATAGTAGATGTGCATTCCAGACAGAAAAATGTTTGAAGCAATTCAACTATATCTTACGTTTTTTTCTTCTTAATTTATATAGTAGATGTACATTCCAGACAGAAAAATGTTTGAAGCAATTCACCTATATCTTACAGATATTGATATTATATCTTACGTTTTTTTTTCCTTCTTAATTTATATAGTAGATCTACTTTCCAAGCAGAAAAATGCTTGAAACAATTCAACTTATGATAAAGTTTAAATTCATATAATCAGATTTTAATATCGTTCAGGTTTAATTAATGCGATTTTATTTTCGAATATAAACTTTTAATATAAATAGTTTACAATTTTAAAAATTCGTATTTAAGAGCATTACGAACAGTTTTGTTTTAAATGTCATATTTCAAAGTAAAAACACTGATTAATAGATTATATTACACTAGCCACCTAGATTAACGGATTATTTTACACAGATCAACTTGTTCACCTAAATTAATGCTTGTTTAGACTGTTAAATGATTAATATGTAATATTATACGATGTTATTTGATACCACCAAAAATCATGAATTCAATTGAATCAATTTACGCAAATAAAGTCATAACAGACTCTCGAAGGCACACGAATTTAAACCACTAGGGCTGAATAACCATACCGCTGCAACAGCAACACTGGAGGAAAGAGTGGTTGAGTTCCAAGGGTCATCACCGGCCACAGTACAACCTTCCCCGTAGAAAGTACGTTCTATCATCGATGGGAGGATCCACTCCACCTATTAGTGTGCCCACTAAGTTAGCGAGATCGAACCAAAATGCCGGAAGCATCTCATCATCACTGACGAGGTGACCCCTTGTAAGTGATGGTTTTATTGTAAATAAAAAAAGAAGTGAAAATACTATTCCCTATTTATTAACCCTTTGTTCTCCGATGGTGTCCCTGAGGCACCATTCAAGACAGTGCATCATTTTGACGCTTTATTTATTTATTTTTCAAATTTAGTTGTTAAAAATGCCTACATAATGGTTAAGAGATGTAGATTCATTTTTCAAAGTAATTCGACTTAAAAGAATTATGTATATTTATTTTTCATAGAAATAAACAAATATTTGTATTAGGCGAATAATTTTGCATCTAATTATTTTTTGTAGTGTGAATGGTTAGTAAATAAAATGACACAGCTATTTCTTCTTCTTTTTTTCGTTAAATAATTTTGAATGTCCTCAACTTTTTAAAAAAGATTGTATGTGAAATCAAATTTTAAAAAAATATGAAAATTAAGGAGGAAAATTATACGGAATTCAAATTAATATCATTAAAAATAATATTTTAAGTCTTAAAAAATAATTTTTTTTAAAGATATGAGTCTCAATTGACCCAAGTAAATTTCAGCAATTGCTTAGCTGGCGACGGTTAGGCCTATTTTTGCGCTCGATTAAATTTTCTATTTCTTGAATTCTTTTATATTTTACTTCCTCTGATTGAATGAAACTAGATTGGGTCTTCTTTTTAGCATACAACTCTAGACGAACCCCATGAAAAAATTTCTAATAACGTTTGGCATCTCCAATTTCTATTAATTAGTTATGCAAGGAATAGCTGTAAAAATATTCAATAAAACAGTCTATAATGTTTTTACGATGCTCAAACTATTGTCATATGACAATAAGTAATAAGAAAAATCTCTGTGCCATGTACATTAGGATGTTATACATATTAAAACTGACGTATGTTTGACCAGAAAGTCCTGTGAATAATTTTCAAATGCAAAATTAAAAAAAAAACCAAACTTACATGATATTTCCGAATTCCTTTTTCAGATTATTTTCTTACTTGCAGTTAGAAATTTTTGGTATCTTTAAAGTTGTTAACATATTTCTAATTCCTACAGACAAAAATTGACAACATTAATTTTGAGCAAACCCCATATAATTAACAAAAATTTAAAAAGAACACGCAGAAAATAAAAAATAAATTTTATTCCTCTGAATAAACTAACCCAAATTTTAGCAAAGTTAACTGTGAAATTTTATGTCGAGGAGGTATAAAATTAAAAACAATTTCCTTAACTCTCTGAATCGAACTATCTCGCATCGAATTATTGAAATTTAAAATTTAAAATTGCAATTAAGTGAAAGTATTCAGTAATTTAAAATACAAGAATCACTTAGGAACTATTCAATATCTTAAAACTCATTACATTATTATAGGAATGAAAGTAACGATAAATGTTCAAGATAGGATGCATCATCTAATTGGGAAGTTAAATAAATTCGTATTTCAAATGGTTAAAATAAGTTTTTATTGATTATAAAGTAAAAAATTAACATGCTCATAACTAGAAATAAATATTGCGTTAAATATTAAAATCAAAGTTCAAACTAACATTACCAACCTTGGTCAAAAGATTCGAACCCTTCATTCTGTCTGTCTGTCTAACATTTAAATGAACTATAAGAAACTATCTTAAAATGGTGAGGCAGCAAAACAGTTGCACATTATTAACTTCTCTTACCACCTCGTCAGAAGAGCATAAACCACTTCTCGTATTCCTTCAAAAAGACTAGTTGAAATAGTAGCCAAATTTGCATTGCAGTTGCTATCAACCAGGAATCACGAGATTTTCTAAAAGGTCGGATTCGAATCGGTTCGTTTACTTGAGATCTTGACATGGAATTGGAAAAACTTAAGGACAACATCAAAATTCGAATCCGAAATAAATTTTTGTATGGATTTTTTCCAAACATCCAACAGAAAAAAAAGTAAATATTAAAAATCTGTTTCCTTATTACTCTTTAGAATTTTAAAAAAAATTGACTTATTTCGCTTTCTTAGCTTATTAATATTGCCGCAAAAAGAAATAATTTTATGATTCACCATGGCTCAATTGGTAGAGCATTGGACTGTTGGTCCCTGGTTCGATTCCCGATCAGCACATTTTATGCAAAGACTGGATTATAATTTCTCTAAGATCAAGAATCATCTTGATCTTAGAGAAATTATTATTTCTCTAAGATCAAGATGATTCTAGAACATTCTTTACCATCCGAGCGAGATGATTCTCGAATGTTCTCCAGATGTAAAAGCTGAGTTCGGCTCAGTTCTTTATTCTGTTCTCCAGCGAGTTGCTTGGTGCTAATAAACGCAATTGTTTCTAATTATCCGTGTCTTTAATTGAGTCTTCGCGACAATAATTTTATTGCAACTATCTAAAGTTTGTTTTACTTTTGTGCTTTCTTAAGTGAACCTTAAAAAATGTATTTCATCAAATAATACAGAATGAAAGAAAAGAGAATTTTTAATTTTGAAAAAAATTGTATTTTCTTGGCATCTCATGTTTCCATTCGGCTAACAGTGCTTATAAAACACAAAATCATTAAAAATGATTTTTTAAAAATTTATTTAAATGTGGAAAACTGTATTATATTGTAATTTAAAGCCCTGCAAAAAGAAGCTTTTTGTTGACAAGCATAATAACATGCAATATTCGATGTAGAATACAGAGTAAAGAAGAAAAATTAATACCTTCTTGTATTTATTTGCAACGTTTTTCACACCTCCATCTTTTGCTCCAAATAAGATTCCATATAATGTTCTATAGAAAATACTAAATTAGGTTTAATACGATGCTTTTTAAAAAATTTCTTATGTTCAAAGTTTGCAAAGAGGAAACACTGTTTAAAAGGTGAAAGCTCAGTTTTAAAAAGTTGATAAACTTTCATCTTGTACAAATCCTATGGCCAACTAAATAAATAAAAACTGAAGTTATGTTTTTTCTTTCTTCCGGCGGCTATTATAATTAAGGAAATAAAATAAATATATACTAATAAATTTCGTATTTTTTCTTTATTCCGTACCGATAGTACGATATAAAGAAGGAATACGAAGTCGTACCAGACTCTCCGAGCAGCTCGCAAGCACATGAAATAAACCCTTAAAACTGATAATTAGACTGCAGCAACAACAACACTGGCGGAAATTGTGAATGAGTCCTAAGGGCCATCACCGGCCACGATACAACCCTTTCCGTTGGAAGTACGTCCCGCCATCGATGGGAAGAGCCTAACTCCCACCTATTATTGTACATTCCAAGATAGCGAGATCCAACCACCATGCCGGGAACATCTCATCGTCATTGCGAGATGCCCTCCCGGGGGAGATCTTTTTTATACTTAAACGAAATGTTGGTGATGTATGTTCACAAGGAGTTTATTCATCTGTCTGTCAAGAATGTAAGGATTCGAAACTGCGGCAAGCTATATCGATGAAATTTGACATGCATTTTTTATTTTCAGAATCGTAGATGTGAGCAAAATGTAAAGCCAAATCCAGTTTTAGATTTACTATTTGCGGACACAGTTAATCTTATATCAAAATATTATATTTCAACAAAGCGACAAGTTGGATATATCAATTTTAGCATATGATTTCTGAACCAAAACTGTTGATTTATAATAAATGTTGGAGTCAATCCCCTCAATTATTAGACTATTTGTTTATTTTCAATTGATTGAAGGCGATAATTCAAAAACATAGTGAGCTAATTGGAAGAATTGATATCATAGTTGTAGATCCACATCCAGTTTTGTTTGCCTTCTTAAACTGCGAGGTATAAAACAAAGTCGATATATATCCCGCTTGTTTTATTCGTTTCACAAAATGCATAAAGATTTCCAATAAATGACAAATGATAGGCAGGACTCATTTAATTCGTTTCAAATAATATTAATTGAGAAGGTAAATTAAGTGTAACATTGTTGTTAAAGATAGAAACATTCATAATTCTTCTATATTGATCTGATTAAAAAAGATACAAGGCGATTTTTGTTAAAATGACTGGGTAGTATTTCAATAAATAGCGTTTAGATGAAGATTAAATAAACATGCAGTAGCTTCCATTTCAAAATAAATCATTTTTGTTATTAAAACGATCATTGCTATTGACTTTATCGAAGTAAAATTTGAGATGGCATACAATGTCTTTTAAATATTCACAGTATAATTCATGTTATATCAAGACCTTCAAATAAATCAGTCACGATAATGAATTCAGTTTCTATGTTGTATATATATATATATATATATATATATATATATATATATATATATATACACTGAAGTGACAAAAGTCAAGGGATAGCAATATGTAAATATACAGATGGCAGTAGTATCGCAGCGAAAAGGTATAAATGCGCAGTTCGTTTTCCAGAGCTTTCATTTGTGTTCAAGTTATTCATGTGAACAGGTTTTTCGTGATTTATGGCGGCACGACGAGAATTAACAGACTTTGAACGTGGAATGTTAGTTGGAGCTAGACGCATGGGTCATTCCATTGCAGATATCATTAGTGAATTCAACATTCCGAGATCCACAGTATCAAGAGTGTGCCGAGAGTATGAATTTTCAGGCATCCCATCCCATCATGGACAGTGCAGTGGGCGACCACCTTCACTTAACGATCGAGACTGCCGACGTCTGTGTAGAATGGTCAATGTTAATAGACACGCAGCACTTCGTCAAATAACTGCAGGAATCAATGTCGGACGTACGAGGGACGTGTCCGACAGGACTGTGCGGCAAAATTTGTCTTTCTTGGGCTATGACAGCAGAAGACCGACTCGAGTGCCTTTACTGACAGCACGAGATCTCCTGCAGCGACTCTCCTGGGCTCGTGAGCGTATCGACTGTTCCCTAGACCAATGGAAAACCGTGGCGTGGTCAGATGAGTCCCGATTTCAGTTGTTACGAGCTGATGGTAGAGTTCGAGTGTGGCGCAGACCTCACGAAGCCATGGACCTAAACTGTCAGCAAGGCACTGTTCAAGCTGGTGGTGGCTGCATAATGGTGTGGGCTGTTTTTACATGGCATGGACTCGGTCCTCTGGTGCAACTGAACCGATCATTGACTGGAAATGGTTATGTTCAGCTGCTTGCAGATCACTTGCAGCCATTCATGGACTTCACGTACCCACACAACGATGGGATTTTTATGGATGACAATGCGCCATGTCACCGGGCCAGAACTGTTCGCGATTGGTTTGAAGAACATTCCGGACAATTCCAGCACATGATCTGACCACCTAGATCGCCCGATATGAATCCCATCGAGCAATTAGGCGACATCATCGAAAGGTCTGTTCGTGCCCAAACTCCTGCACCATCCACACTTTCACAATTATGGACGTCTATAAAGACAGCATGGCTCAATACTCCTGCAGAGGACTTCCAATTACTTGTGGACTCCATGACAAGTCGAGTTGTTGCACTTCGCCGGGCAAAAGGAGGACCGACACGATATTAACAGTCATCCCATGACTTTTGTCACTTCAATGTATATATGTCAACGTCAACACGACTTTAATTCGTTAAGAAATTAAATTAAGAGTAGTGTCTGTTTGGAGATATGAAGAATGGAATAATTTATATTGTATCATTGTAACAAAATATATGTAGCAATTATACAGAATGATAAAATTTTTATAACAAGAAACTACTTTAAAGTTCATACGCAGCCTTCTAACTAAACAAAATCCTCTTCTGAGAAAGATGTCTAAATTTATAATAAGATTTATTCAATTATATTCATATTATGATGGAAATAAAAATGAAATTATTCTAAATTATATGATTTTAATATTCATGTATTAAACATTAAGTTTTAAAAGAAATAATGAATAAAGTATCAAATTGCAAAAGACAATATATATGAGAAAGTAGACTATTTAATTCCATTCGCGTCATTAAAAATTCCTAAAAACATAAATTATACTGCGGGATCGCTTTTTTTATGTTCTCGTATATGAAGCATAAAGAAAGAATTTTAATCATCAAGACATTTTAACTTTGATATTTTGGCGATTTTCCACTTTCTGAGAATTAAAAAAACATTTTTGATATTATCTCTGCCTATTTTTCAGGCTGTTTATCTGTGAGTACAAGAGTTCAATATCATTTTGATCTGGATGTCTGAATTTTGGCAGATGGAATTATGGCAAAATTTCTGGATTGCTGTCAAATTTGATCGAAATCTCTCCTCAAGAAGTCTGTTTGACTATCCATTTGAACGCAAAAGAATCCAATAACTACAAAATGCAAGCAAGTGGTAGATAAAATTTCGTACACAGATTGTTGTTGTTGTTGCTTATGGCGCTTGCCACGAACAAGATCGCTTAGGTAGCCAGCGATTTAAGCCTAATCATCTTCTCTTGTTTTGTAGTAGCGACAACTAAGGCCAAGAATACGACTTTTTTACTCACTCATCACATTCGTTTGCACAGCCCTTTTTTATTGGCGGGGGGCACATTCTCACACCTTACAGATAAAAAACATAAGAACAATTAAGCCCGAATTGAGACTCGAACCCGGGATGTCCAGATCATGGGGAAGACGCGTTACTTCTTTTCCAAGACACCAGCTGTACAAAAATTAAACATTACTAAATCAAATTGAAACCGAATCCATCAAAAAAAAATGTCCGTTTATAGGTCTATACTTTCGCGTGCTCATAAATGCAATGAATGAAATGAAAGAAATTCGGTTTTCTATCTCGGTGATTACTATTGTAGCTTTGTGCTAACTTTTGATATCGTTCGGCTAGCAAAAAAAAGAGCCTATAATATTTATGTTCCCGTTAGCATAAATAAAAATCTATATTTCTTCTCAAACAATATTTTTCGAGATATTTGTGGCCCAACATCTCCATTATCCAATGTCCGCAATTTTCTGTAGAGGAAGTGGTCTATTATATTTATTGGAAAGTGTGACAAAAATATTCCGTGGATAACGTTTTTCTTGCTTTTCTGGAATACAGCATCTGAAAGAATGTAATGAGATAAGAGTCAAAATATTTTATAAAATCTTGTTGTATTTTTTATGATAAAGTAAAAAAGAAATAAAATAATTTAAGATATTTTACCTCTTAGCTGTTTTAATTTCTTTACTATCTAATAAGATGACATCTTCTATTTTGAGAGTATTTTTTAAATTTTGATTCAAATGGAAATCCATGGAATACTTGCCTTATCTACGTATTGGAAGTCATTTTAATATTGAATTATAATAGTTATAAATGCTTCATTTTTAGCCTACAACTATCAAAGTTCGATAAATCGATGCACGAATGGCATTTAGGCAAAACAGTTAAGCGGTTAAATAGATACAATGATAAAAATGAAGAATTATAAGGGAATTTTCAAAGAAACGTGAGTACAATGTACAAAGAGATACAAATACTGCACTTTTTTTCAATTTTATAACCGAATTAAAAGATAAATTGTTATCATCAAAAAGTCGAGCTGAAGTATTATCAAAAGTAATTGATCTTGACATTTTGATGCATCTGCTTCCTTTAGAAGCCCGGAAAAAAAATTCTTGAATTGTTTCTCTTTCAACAAATATAACAACAAAAACAAAATAAAGTGGACAAATGAAATTTTATTTGTTTCTTTTCATACTTTAATTGAAGATTTATTTCAAATTATGGTCCAAATCCCTTAAAAAACTTTTTATCCAACGATTAGTGTGCTATGCGGGCCAGAATGAGATATCCCAGAATGATAAAGAAGACAGATGTTGCCTTTTAAATGTTTTGATTGTACAATTAAAAAAAGGATGTTGGTTGGTTTGGACAAACACAAGCATTAAACAAAGAATGGGGTCACATTACTTGGGCGTTCGAAGAGTTTTACATCAACATGAAACATTAAATTGAGAGTCTTTTATCGTCACAATTGAATAATAATCTGTCTCTGTTTGGTGTAAGAAAAAGGATTCTCTTAAGTTTTGAGATCAGTTAGCATGTTGACATTCAGAAACAAAATCATGAACATATTATTCAAAAATTATACGCCATTATTGAAAAAAAATTATTGAACTAATTGAATGAAATTATGAATTCCTGTTTCCAAAACTATGAATAAAATTTTAATTTTGAATGAATTGTCCAAAGGGAATATGCTGTTGTTGTTACTAATGGCACTTGCCATGGCCAAGCCATCTGCTGATGCAGCAGCAGATTGAAGCAGCAAGAGTACGACTTTAGCTACACACTCACCACATTTCCTTGCACAACCCCTTTTTACAGTGGGGCACAGTCACGCATTTCACAGATAATAGGCAGAGGAACAACCATGCCCAAACCGGTAGTCCCAGAACACGAGGAAGACGCTCTACCACTGTGCCAGAAAGCCGACAGAAAAGATGTACATACAACTTACATAATTTAATTCATTGTATTATAAAGCTAAGTAAAAAATGCATTAAATTACATAAATATGTGACAAAATTGCGAAGAAAACTGTCACTGGTTTTTAATAATTGCAATTAAATTGAGACTCAAAAGCAAAGCAGCTATAAGTTCTATTTAGTCCTATAAAATGTTCGTTTTGTAGAGAATAATTTAAAGGTTGGGCTGAAGGGGGTGTAATCAAAATCCAAACATTTTAAATTTGAGTTAAGCATAGATTTGAATTCCTTCTTAATCCCTCTATTATTATGACGGTAGCAAGAATCAATAGCGTTGTAACTGCATCACCGAAATTATCTACTGATTAGAACGGTGCTTAAATTGAAAATGGAACTGTTGTATGTCCACTACCATGTGACTGATGATCTGTTTACTTCTAGCTAACATTCTGCTATTACCGATGCTTGGATTTCCGTGTATTAGAGCTGTTGTACCGTGACCGCTGATAACCTTTACGACTAATTCCTACTTATTCTGTCATGGCGTCTTGTCATTCATTTTTTAATTTATGTTCCACAAAGCATAGCAGTACAATCAATTGTGATTATTACAATTTATAATTAAGACAAATATATTTTATGAGGCCATTTAACTGTCTTAAAAAGCATTAAATTCATCGCATTTGTACAACGCAAACCTATACACAGTAAGTTCATTTATTAAAAGAAATTCTGATGTACTTAAATGAGAGAAGTATCATATACGTATACTCCATCCAATTCTCAAAATTATTTAAAATTCGCGATACCACACCATAGATGGCGCTTTTGTATCACCACACTTTTTACTTTAACACAGTCTATATCAGTCTGTATTCAGCTATTTCGAGTGGATCTACAATATGCAGACATGATAGAAGCTGAATTGTTAAAGAACAGAGGAACAAGTTAATTATATTTTATGATGCCATTTAACTGTTTTAAAAAGCAGTACATTTATCACATTTGTAGAACGCAAACCTATACGCAATAACTTACATCTAAAAGGACCACCTCTGTTCAACCGGTAATATTTATTGTTTAATTTCAATTATATCATAAATGTTGATGATGATCTGTCCGTTTTTCAACGGAAGGATGGGTGCAGTAGCTTCTGAGGGTATGGCCCCCTGAGCACCCGAGGGCAGAAGTCTGACTTGTGGCTCATATGAAGATGACACACACTTATCACATCACATTCGCTTGCACAGCCCTTTTTTACAGGGGGGAGGGGCAAATTCAAACTTGTCATAGATAGAAGACAGAAGAACAACCATGCCCTGACCTGGACTCGAACCGGGATACACAAATCACGAGAAACCTATGTGCCAGGATGCCAACACATCTTAAATACATACTATATAACTTCATTGTTGATGATAGCTTAAGAAAGAAATTTTAACCATCTAATTATGATGGATACGAAACGTTGCATGTTAAACAAAATTTTACTTACCTTACTTATTATGCACAAAATTATTAAAATAAAGATCTGACTTCTTGGGCGTTAAAAATATAGTTCTGCAATTAATTTATTTTTAATTGCATGTTATGTCTTGCGATAGTGCATTTTTTATTCATCATGCACACTGAAAAGACATTAAATAAAATGTTCTTATTTAATTTTTCACTATAGAAAAATTTTTGCATATAAATGTTAGATGAAACAAAAAAAGTAATTCAAATTTCATTGCAAAAAAACTATCAAAATTTAGGAAATAATTTTTAAAATTTTCAAAATATAGGGAAAACAACTGCATGGTAATGAATCTGGTACAATGAAAAGATACGTATACTTAAAAAAATAATATATATATATAATTTTAAAAGTATATTTATATATACTTATAATTTTGATCAGGAGTAAAAATATTTATTTATGCAGAAAATGGTTCAGAAATTATCATTAAGAATAGGCTAAAATCTCAGTTAAATTTTAACTTAATAGAAATTCAAGAGAAAAAAAAACATTTACAATTCCACATTTCCTCTTTCAAAGATCTTTCACATACGTTTGCTGTAGGTCAAAGGGTCGGGCTTGTAGATTGTGAGCACACTTACACAACTTTCATTCAATTTAAACTGAAATCTTGGCTGCTTTTCATTTACACTTTTACGAAGAATTAATATTTACATTTTTAAAGGAACTCGTAAAATTTAAAAATTGATGCTGTAAATGTACTTGAATTAGAACAAATTATTGCTGTCTCTACAAATTAATGAGATGAATATTTACTGTGAAAAGTATTTTTGATGAAATAAATTACTTCACATCTTGTCCATTTTATGATAAAAGTTTCAGTTTGGGAAACTTTTTTTCTTTAAAATATTTTATGTTTATTACAAAATGTTGAGTTAAACGTAGGAATACATAGCCTATTTTTTATGATCCTTTTCAATATAGCTCTTTTCTTTCTAATAATTTTTATCTTTTTATGTAATTCTTTTTTCTGTCATTATTTCTGTCAAGAATATTTTTTTGCTACTTATTATTTATTTGTTAATTAATTTCCCTTTTTTGCAATTAATCATATGCTTCTATAATTTTTCTAATACATTTTTTTTAAAATATCAAAATGCTTAAAAAGTTCAAAACTAATATTAAATGACTTTATTTTTTTACCTTTTGTTCATATTTATCATTTAGATAGAAATATTTTTTATACAATAAAGATTTAGATTTTAAAAATTTAGATAAGAAATTATATCTTTTTCCTATAAAATTCATAGATTGTGAGGAAAACCTGGTATGAATTTTAAAATTTTTATATGGTTTTAAAAAATACGAATCACGCATGTTTATACAATGATAAAAATGACTTTCCTTACAAATTAGAAAATGAATAAAATTAATGTTAAGATATTTCAATCGTCGTATAAAATGGCAACGAGAAAATAGATAAGCTCAAGAACTAAAAAAGTGCGTAATATATATAATGGCTATGCATGGAGAAATAAACCCTATAATTTACAAAAAATACATAATAGACATTTTTTTTCATGCATCACTAGTTATACATGCTTCTATAATTGCGTTCTTTTAGTAGTACATTTTGTTTAAAAATTTCAAAACCAATTCTAAATGACATTCTTTTTTACATCTTGTTTTTAAGATTTATTATCAAGATCCAAATAATTTTAGAAAAAAAATTAGATTATTTAATTTATGTAAAATGTTTATATTTTTCCTAGCAAATTCACAAATTGTGAAGGAAAATCCGGTATGCATTTTAGAAAGTTCAATTTCTGTTGATGGATTTGGTAGTGTACACAGATTTACAAACGCAGGCTATATAGACATATTTTGTAAATAGTCTTTTCGTGTTTAAATATGTTTAACAAAAGTAAATTCATTTAAATCGTGAAGTCGAGTTTTGGGGTGAATATGTTTAAAAAAATGTTAATATTAAAAAAAAGCCGGCTGAAAACGCTACTATTACATATGCATTAAAAAAGGAAATACGAAATAGTAACAATAAAAGTAAACAAGTAATAAAAACATTTAAAATTCAATTCCTACTTATATCTACGAAGAATCTTATTTTAGTTACTTTTTATTGAAAAATTACAATTGGTATAAATAATTTATCGAAAAATTATGTTTGTCACAAAAAAATCAACTCCATATCCGTTGAAAATAAATCAAAACACATTATGCTTAGGTGAATTTTCAAAGCCATTTGCGGCAACGAAAATGCGTTAATTGCAACACCAGTTGGGATAACGGAATACAGATTAGAAATTAATTACCTTTATTCTGATTTATTTTAATTCAAAAGTAGTTAAAAATTAATTTAAAAAATTCATTAACAATGTTTAGTTTTAAAAGCTTCAAACACTAAAAAGATAAACAGAAGCGTTTGAAATAATCGATTGAAAACATGTTTAGTATAACCTCATTAGCAGGGGGGGGGGAAACAAACTGAAATCTTACTCATTTGGAGGAGTGGAAATGAAGAATTTTGGCGAGAAAGTGTTTAGTTAAATAATAAAAAAATAATGAATTATTATTTGGAAAAACTGTATTAGCATCAAGTGAAAATTTTAACAAGATATATATATATAGAGAGAGAGAGAGAGGACTAATAGTAGGAATTCAAAAATCTTAGAAAATAATATGAAGCTATAAATCTTTAATTTCCTCGTAATATGGGATTACAGTTTTAATAATTTTAGCTGTTATATAAATAGTGATGATTAATCTATATATTATATATATTTACATAATTTCTAAGTATATGCCTACAAATTCCAAAAAAAATCCTTATATAATATCGTCAACCAATTCATTTCCTACTCTTTACTAAAACAAATATTAATAATCTACTTAGAATTCATTTCAATCAGTTGATCTTGCATATAGGAAAAGTTCTAATTAACGTTATTTGAAATTCATCCTTAACTGCTAAAAACTAATTAAAGTGCTGCAAAAAAACGCTGCTAACTTCGTTTTTAGAAGATAAAGACTATTATCAAAACAATTAGTTCGCTTAAATTATTATTAATAAGAGAGATAGTAATTGCAAAAAGTCTGCCTCGATTCAAAATTCAAACGCTTGTAACAATGAGCAGTTTCCCTACAAAATTAATTCAATAATTAAGTCCACCTCTCAGACTCTACTGCATTTAAATAGAGAAAAGATCACACTGGAATTCAGTAATGACCTTAAATATTATTCATCCAAGCTCTAAGATCTTAATAATAACATCAAATATACAAAATCAGGAGAGAAAGGATTTAGAACGTTTCATTTGATTAGAATCTTACACAATAAGCACATTATTAGTTTCAAGAGATTTCAAACCAGTTTTAAACTGAGATTGAAATACATAACCTAATATAATAAGCAAAGCAATTAGGATAATAAATTCCATAAATGAGTTTAGTGATTTCACTTGATTTTATCGAAAGGATATTTTACAGAAGTAAAATAATGAGAAGGTATTTAGAATTTAGAAAACGAGCAGATAGATTTATCGTGTAATTGTCATGACACTAGAATCTACTCAAACAGAGTAAAACATGTTTAATACGAAAATTAAGTAAGAGATGAAAAAAATTAAAAACTTGAATTCATGAAATTTTAATTTTTAATTAAATAGAAAAAAGGCGGGTTACAATATTTTCAGGCTGAAAAACCATCGAATTTTTTTTTGTATTTACACTTTTAAGTACTTTTCTGTTAGCTGAGCGTCACGGAAATATCGCCAAAGAAATTTGGTGAAATTATACATTATTTGGAGATTTTTTCACTTTAAAATCGCTATAAGAAATTTATATTCTACGTCCTTTGGTGATTTTTCACTCACGCCTAGCTAACGGAAAAGTACCCAATTTTAGAAAATGATACGTTAATAACTAGTAAATACTGATAAAATAATTTTAATAAATAAAGTATTGATATTTGTTATTAAAAGTTTTGTTGGTTTAAGTATCAGCGTTTCAATAAATAAATAAATAAATAATTTAAATTAGCAAATATTGCACACACATTATTTTAATACAACATTTACATACACAGTATTTTAAGCAATATATAAATCAGAATACAAATTTCATAATCGTTATACTGCAGAATATTAAAACTTTTAACGAAACTTTAAAACATGGTAATTAATAATGTAATGAAAATTTAACTACTGTAATAAAGTTTGGAAAATTTTGAAAATTTTTCACCACATTTTAACTAAATGTACTTTAGCGCAGAAAATCATTTTAATAGTAATTACCTTAATAAAAATTCCCTAATATCCGACTACAGTTTTACGTTCAAACACGGTTATTTCCAAGATATGCAAGATTTTTATTAATGAAATGAGAACTTAGAAATAATAACAACGCTTTGCAATTTTTAGTATTAATTCTGATTTCAAGAAAATAATCCTTATATTTGTATACGATATTTTAACATTTTGCGCTTAGAAAATACTTGGATTCAGAATATAATACATAATAATTATTTCATCTAGACTTAATGGCACGAATTTTGTTTTGAAGGATGCAAAAGGCACTTCGAAACGATTTCTTTTTGAAATTTCAATTAAATAAAAAAATTGATAAAAATTCAGACGAATTACCGCATTGATTTTCAAAATATCATAGTATAAAAGTATATTTATATCAATATAAAATTCAAAAAAATTATTTTCTTATGGTATTTTTTTGCCATATAATTGATTTATTTTATAACTAAACAATTTTTACAAAAATATTTTTATATTCTTCATTATGAATTGTAAAATTCGGAGCGAATATTAAATATATCATCACCAATTATGTTTAAGCTTAATAACACCATAAAAATTCTAAGCCGGCTTTCTGGCACAGAGGTAGCGCGTCTTCCTCGTGACTGGGTTTCAAACAAATTCTGAAAGAAATATTTATTCAAATATAAAAAGGGTTTACAATTTATCACTCTGTGCTTTCAGAAATATGTGAATGCGATAAATCAAAAATGGAATGATTAAAATATATCAAATTTGGCATGAGATATTGTGACTAAAAGTTATGCCTACTTTGGCATTGTGTTATTGGTATTGTTTTGATTATGTATCATTTTTTTCCAATCGATAGTGGAAAACGTGTTTAAAACACAAATTTGAATTTTGGATACTTTTTTGGATGCAAGAATGCATCGCAAGAACGCCGGCGTACTGTCTTAGGGGTTAGCGCATCTTCCCCGTCATCTGGACATCGCAGGTTCGAGTCCCGGTTCGGGCATGTTTGTTCTGTGTGCTACCTGTGAGATGTGTGACTGTGCCCCCTTGCGAAAAGGTTCTGTGCGAGCATGTAGCTAAGTCGTACCCTTGGCCCTAGTTGACGCTACTTCAAAAACAAGAAACGCACCTTTCGGCTCAAATCTGCTGCTATATCAGCGGAGGGTTTGTTCTTTAAAAATATCACGTTTTCTATTTATTTCGTTTCATATAGTTACGTGCTCAAAATAACATTTTTCTAGGTTTTATTTGCTGTAGAAATGAACTTTTTTTCAGAGATTTTTTTAATGGAATGGTATCACGTTATTAAAAGCTGATTTTTTTTTGAGATGCTCGTGCAGATAATTTTTTTTTCACCTACGGATTAAAATATTTATTTTTCGCATACGAATTTTTGTTGACGCCAGAAAACCTCATTCCCAAGACAATATCATGTTCTGACATGATAATAAAAGTACTGTAAAAACATCCCTCTCGGTAAGCTAAAAAGGAAAGATAGATTTCTTTAGATCTATATTATTATCTGACAACAAAAATTGTTAATATATGAAACAATTTGAGAGCTTGAAAATCACCTTTCAACCTCTAAGTTTTAAACTAGTGTAATTGCTTAAAAACTTTAAAAACAAAAGGTTTTTGCCTTAACGAGTTGCTCATTTGGCAAAATTGATTTATTTTCTATTTTTACTATGGAGAAATGTATAGCGAAATGAAAATTTCAGCGAACACCACCGCTATTTCCATTCCTTTGAGCTAGATGGGTTAATTACCAACTTGTCCGAGATTTTTACGATTCCAATAATTTATCCCAAGCCATTTAAAATCGAAACAAAATTACTATAATGATCTTGTTCGTAAGATAACATAGACAAAACAGTTATATAAATGTATAATATATAAAACCTTCGAATGAAGGCTAATTTCGAGACCATGATGAATAAAGAATAGATTTTTTTCTCCAAAAATCTTCTTATTAGAACTGTTGTATAGGTAGCCTTGTAATAGGAATATACTTAAAAGAATGTCGGCGTCCTGGCATAGAGGTAGTGCATTTTCCTCGAGTCCTGGGCGACCCGGTTCGGGCATGATTGTTCCTCTGTGTCCTATCTGTAAGGTGTATGAACATGCCCCCCTGTAAAAAGGAACTGTGCAAGCGACTGTGATGAGTGTGGAGCTAATTCGTACTCTTGGCCCTAGTTGGCGCTACTTCAAAACTAAAGACGCTCCTTTAGGCCTAAAACTCACTGATACCTTGGAGAAGCTTCTCCGCGGCAAGTGCCACTAAAAATAACAACAACCTAAAAGAATTGAAAATATCATTGATGCATAAAAATATTCATTAACACGAGAAAACTTCACAATCAGGAATATTATGCAATTATGACCTAAACAGTAATGCTGTAGCACGTTCTGCTCGACGTAATCTTATTAATTTAATAACACAAAACAACTTTACAAAATTGTAACCGCAAAATGAAATGGTACATGACTTTTTATCATTGACACCGACTATCAACAAAGTGTAACTAAAACGAAACGGAAGTAAATAACGATTAAGGAAATTAAAAATTCTCTTCTTTTTTTCCCCCTTTTTCTTGATTATTTAATTTTTCTAGTTCTATCGGCTTCCTATTGATAGCTCTTCTTCTGAAAATGTGTTGAAGCGTATCATGTCTGATACACGGAGGAAATGGGAATTTTTAGTACATGACACTCCATGCACTTTAACATGTCGGAAGTCAAATTCCTCGGGGTATATATAGTGGACATTTTGGTCAAAACAGACAGAGAGCCTTTGGGTTCGATCAACCAACAATCAAACAGAGTTTTCTGAAGTGAACTCGTTCTATCTTGTAGAGGTGTGTGCTCTTTCCTTTGGATTTATTTCAATAATAGGAATTGGTCAAGTATAAATATTCTTCTTATTATCACATAATATGCATTTAATATCTGTAGTTAGCATGGTGTAATCGGTAATATAACTAGTGATTAAAGCAATTCTTTATGCATTTTTATTGTTGATAAAGGTTTACGTAATATACATATAAAATATTAGATGATATAAATTTATTGTGTTTTTATTCTCATTTATTTCCTTAAAATTTTCTTTTTAATAATTTATGCAATATCTGCAGTTGATATGGTATAATGTATAACCTATTAAGTAAACCAATTTTCACTGTACTTTTAATTCTAATAACTTTTAACTTATTATATAGATAATATAAAAGTAAGTATCCCTTTCCTTTGGATTTATCTCTTCAAGGAAATGATCCAGTAAAAATTCTCATTTTTATTCAATAATTTAAACCATGCTTGCTTTAGATATGGTATATTTAACAATATAAATTGAAATAAAAAACAGTTTTCGTCATATCTTCCTTATTTCTTACAAACAGTTTTTATATTAGAACAACAAATAATGTTTATTAAAATTTTTTAATCCTTTATTTAATACTATATACAGCAAGAATATAAATGGGTTTTGGTTTTAAAATTGTTAAACTGTAAATTATATAATTAATTACCTAAAAGAAATGAATTAACCAAATTTAAATATTTTTTGTATAAAGTCAGATGCCTTATTTATGGTAAGCAGGCTTCCACAAAACAACTACTTTTAAAATATAATTTTTTAATTAATAAAGAAATAATTTCAGATAGAATAATTTAAATTAGTCTTGTTTTAACTTTATCAGAATTTAAATTGGGCGATTTGTTAAACTTTATATTCATCAATAAAAAAGTAGGACAAGTTTCGAATAAATTTTATCAAATTTAGTAATTGATACAGCTGCAAATATATTTAATTTTGAAATGCTAAACATAGATATATTAATATATGAATTAAAGCTTATCATAAAAAGTATTTAATATATTTGAAATTAATATTAAATATTTAGTAATATAGGATGGTTAAATATTGAAATTAAATTAAATATAACATATGCGTAGCAAAAATTATGTGAACTGAAGATAGCAGAGAATAGTAAAAATCTTTTGCTGAACAAATACAATTTATTTTTTAATGCCTGAATATATTAAAAATTCAATTTAAATTAATACAACCTTCTTAAGATCCATACTGAATTCTTTATCCAATTTTATATCCTAAAATAAAACTTATTTCAAAATCTGCAGCATAATAATTTTAATTAATATATATTTTCTCGAAATACAAAATAAAGAATTTGTAATATTATAGATAATTAGAATTAATTATTTACGAAATTAACTTCTCAATTTTTCTTGTTTATGAAATCAATGCAGCAATAAAATCTATGCATTTTTATAAGTTTTACTTTTTAGTAACGACACTATGCATTAAATAAAACTGCCTTTTGTAATATTTTTTTTCGAATTTTAAATATTAAAATTCTATTTATAGCTCTAAAAATTCATTTCAGTTTCAAATAATATAACTAATATTTAATTTAATTATTTAGGTGAATTATATCCTTAAAAATTCATCCATCTAAATTAATATGTTAAAATATTAGATAGTAATTTAGTCAATGATATTTAGTTTCATTAAAATAGCAATAATAATTTTTCCAAAAAAATAGTTTTCTAAATTTGAATATGAATATTTCAACAATATTTCACTATAATCAAATAATGTGCGTAAAATATGTCTTGAATAATTTTCTTTTAATATAACTGATATATCCTAGAAGAAGCATAGTAAAATTGCAAAATAAAATAGATTACTCTTTACTTTTTAGTAATATTTTATTAGTTTTAGTATTTTTTGTTGTTAAATTAACTGAGATACTATTCGGTTGACACATGATAAGTTTGCTTATTCAGGGTTTTTTTAATGATATATTAACAACAACTTTAACATTATTATAAATTATCTTTGTTTAAAAAATTATTAAAATTATACATTTAAATATTTAATCCTTATAGCAGTAAATCTTTCTCTCTGAGTAAGTATAATTTTACATAACTTTTAAATTACGTAAAAAATTAAGGTATAAAGTTAACTATCAAACTTAATATTTAATATAACAAATAACTGTATTAAGTTTTATTATCAATGCTAGTTAATGTTAAAAAATGAGAATCCTTTAAACAACTTAAATTTACTATTTTTACTATCTTTCTATAGTTTCTTAGACAAAAGTCGTTTTTTTATCAAACTGTTACTGAACAAAAAATAAATTAATTTAAAAAATACATTTGATCACTTTTGGAATAATCTATTTAAAAATTATATCGGCCAATATTAAGAAGCAATTTCAAATATTTTAAACAATATTCTAAAGAAGAAAAAGCAAAAAAAGGAGGGAAATATAATTAAAAATAAATTAAATTAAATATACACAAAATGTCAATTGCCCCGATTTAAATGCAGAAAAGGAAATATGCATAAATTATAAAATGATAAGGATTTTTTTTATTGAATTAAAAATTATCATGCATTTCTTAATCCATTCTTTCAAATATTAACAGAAAAAAGATAATATCTGCCTGCATAACAATTACTTCATAGATTAAGTAAGTAAGTAAGCTCTAGACATAAGCATATTTTCCGAAACGTATAATTAGGTAAAATAATAACAAATCAAATTCATCCGATCAATTTCCTAACTACTCAATGCACTTTTAGATTTTTCCTCGTACCCTACAAAACAAGCTTCCTGCATTTACATCTTAAAGGACAATCTTTGATGGTTAAAAGTGGTAGTAAGAAACATTTTAGATTTCCGGTTAAAAGAGGAGACGTCGTTTTTTGGAGTTTTTAGAACACAACATGCCGTAACGGAACGACATAAATTACTTTACTTTCGCTACTCAAGCGATAAAGTAACTACAACCGAAAAACCGTCTCGCTCGAGCAGTGATCTTGAACTGAATGAATTGGATTCACATTTAACAGAATGTGTTTCTGATGTCTAATGTTTTAATCCTTTCCTCCTTTTGACCATTGGGTGTCAATCAGGAAGTTTTGGGGTTTCTAAATGTGTAAGTGAATAGCTGAGATGATTATGGAACTTGTTTAGATTCCTTAGTCTATTTTGATACAAGTCTATTTAAGTATCAATATAATAGAAAAAGACTTTAAACTTAGTTGAGACTGCATGTGATTAGATATTTTTCAATGATTTTGCAGCAATTTCTAAATGTGTAAGTGATTAGTGGAGATGATTATGAAACTTTTTAAAATTCTTTAGTCTATTTTGACCAATATAATAGAAAAAGACTTAAAACTTAGTTAAGTCTGCTAATATATTTCTCAATGGTTTTGCAGCAATTTCTAAATGTGTAAGTGATTAGTGGAGATGATTATGAAACTTGTTTAGATTCCTTAGTCTATTTTGATACAAATTTTAGTCTTTATGTATCAATATAATAGAAAAATACTTTAAACTTAGTTAAATATGTATGTGATTAAATATTTCTCAATGATTTTACAGCAATATTTTAATGCTTAGTTAAAATTAAATGATAGATATTTTAAATAATATGCTGTTGATTTTCTTTGTATAGATGGCCATCTCTATGAAGATATGCTTCTTGCTCGTAGTAGCTGCAGTCTGCTACGTAGCTGCCGAGCCCGAGCCTGAACCGGCACCGGAGCCTCATCACCATCATGGGTAAGATAATTAATAATCATCAAATCAAACCACATTTACGGCAAATATGAATATTATTCAAAATCCTTAATAATTAGCTCAGTCCAAATTTGAAAATAAGTAAACATTTTAAATAATCATTCAAAAACTATTTTCATATACTTCCCTTAAATTAAATTATTCTAAAGTTTTCCTTGTAAAAATCAGTTAAATATGGAAATGAAATAGAATAAGCAAAATAATTGAAGACTATATGTATGAAAGAAATGTAATTGTACAGGGAATGATAACTAAAATTATAATATTGAATTTTTATAGCAAAGAAGTTATTGTTGTAAAAGACAAGAGCGAGCATCATCATCATCACCACCACCACCATCATCACAAACATGACCACGGACACCATCACAAGCACGGGCATCACCACAAGCATGGTCACGATCACCATCACAAGCATGGTCACCACCATCACCACGGGCATGATCACAAGCATGGCCACCACCATGGGCATCACCACGCTCACCATCATGGACACCACCATGATCACAAACATGGTCATCATCATGGACATCACCATGGTCACCATCACCATCATGGACACCATCATCACCATGGGCATCACCACGGACATCATCATGCCCATCACCATGGACATCATCATGGCCATCATCATCATCACGGACATCACCATGGACACCATCACCACCATGGTCACCATCACCATCATGGACATCACCATGGACACCACCATGCTCATCATCATGGTCACCATCATGGGCACCACCACCATCATGGTCACCATCACGGACACCACCATCACCACGGACATCATCATCATCATGGACACCACCATGGACATCATCATGGGCACCACCACCACCACGGACACCATCATCATCATGGGCACCATCATGGTCATCACCATGGACATCACCACCACCATGGACATCATCATGGCCACCATCATCACCATGGTCACCATCACCATCATGGACATCATCACGGACACCACCACGGTCACCACCATGGACATCATCATGGTCATCACCACGGCCACCACCATGGTCATCATCACGGTCATCACCATGGCCACCATCATGGACATCATCACGGCCATCATCATGGTCACCATCATGGACACCACCATGGTCATCACCACGGCCATCATCACCATGGCCACCATCACAGAAGGGCTGACATCCTTCAGAAAGGTCTTCACGATTTCGATGGGCTTCTGGGATTCCACTTCCGTCGATAAGCAAATGGAAATTGCTAGCAATTGTTTTAATACTATTTTCTTGAAGGGTCTATGAAACCTATTTGCCAACGCAATTTATGGGACTTTGTCTCCCAATGGAGTAAGAAGTCCTGACAAGTTCTGCTTCGAGTGCAAACAAGCAGTCGTTGTTTGAGGGAGTCTAGTCGGTACGAGTTCTCACTATATGAATATGCTATTTTCCTACCGGTGGAACATAAAGAGTTTCTGAGATTATCTACTGTATGCATGCTGAAAAGGTTTTCTCTTTTTCCTCTTTTAGTCTTTCTCTGTTTTTGAAGCGATTTGGAAGAAGTTTTATTTTTCAGCTATCCTGTAAATGGTATTCACAAATATTTATTTATTTAGTTACATTAATTTTTATATCTATATTGTACATGGTTGGATAAGAAAAATAAATATTTCTAAAATGAATTGTGCATCATTTTTCTTTGTCTGATATTTATTCTATGAATTTTAATACGATAAAAAGAACTCTTATATTTATTGCTGATAGTACCACATTTTTTCGAATATAGTTTAATAATAACTATGATTTAAATGAAAATTGTAAAAACAAAAACATCGAAATCTCCAGGAACATTTTAATTACATAAAGTTTATATTTAAAGTTTTGTAGAATTCTCCCCTTTAATCTAGAGTTCTCTAAAATTCTAAAAAGTTTTTATGAATTTATTCAGTATTCTTGGGAATAGCCTTATTTACTCCTTATCTGTATTCTAAATTAATTCTGAATTATTCAGATTAAATTGCACTTTTTACAATAGAAGAAAAATAACTTATATAGTTGTTTGTCCAAAAAAAATTATGTACTTCTTTTTTGCAAAATAGTATTTTATTTTACAAATTGTTCTAAAAAACATCCAGTTGTAAAGTTTGTGTTCTAAACGATTCGTTTTAACAAAAGTAGATAATTATCAATTTAAAAATCTTATTAGCTTTTGTAAAACACAATAAAATGTGTATGTGTGTTTTTGCTGCTGATTTTTTTAGTGATGATAATTCAAACAAACTCAGTTGATCCTAGTGCATCATCATATTAAAAAATTATGATAAGCTTCTACTTTAAAGCAATTACTTGAAGGAAACAAATTTCACTTCAATTAGATAAACAAATCTATTACTAGAATATTATTTCGCTTAAATATTTTAAAGCTTTTAATTTATTGAATTTAATTTTAAGTCACTTTTCATGATATATATTAATTTAGAAACAAAACTGGTTATTTATACTAAAAGTAAATTTCTTCAACTACAGAATATCTATTTTAATTTATTTATGAGTCTTTCCAATACTCTTTTTTAATAATTTAATTTAATACAATAATTTAATAAAATATTTTGCTGTAAAAAATAAAACAATTCAAAAATAATAAATGTTCTTAGTTTGTGATGAAATATGCACTTACAGTACTTGATATACTAGTTTTTCAAAAAATTTACTTCAAATATATTTCCCCCTAAATAATTAAGCATTAAAATGAATGAAATAATTTTTGCACTTAAAATATACATATCTGAAGATCAATGTTCGCTTAAATACAAATTAATAGTTAATAAATTTTATCTGTTTTTGATGAAAATAGATACACTGTGAAATCAGTTAATTAAAAATTAAGCAAGTTTTTAATATTTCTCGATTATACCAATCAAAAATATTATTTCGTAAATATAACTTTGATATTATCTTTAGTTTCAAAATATTGAATTTTTAATGACATTACTTTATTACTTCGGCAATTTTCATTTTGACTAATTAATTTTTCAAATTTATTAAAATCTTGACATTGTTTTATCGCATGATAAGATTCAAATAAATTTAATTCTTCCATCAAATAATTCAATTTCTTACGCTTTTCAGTAAATAATTTCTTTTCAGATAAATAATTGTCGGCACTTTTCAGAATTTCTAATTTTCATAAAGAATTTCAATTTCACTTTTTTCTTTCGTAATGTGTATACGTCAATTTACTAATTATAATAAATGTTTAAAGTGAATATGACAACTACCGCTTTACATGGTGAAATTATTTAATCGATTTATTACATCAAGCCATTTGTCTTTTAAATAACTGAATTTTAACATTAAACTACATGGCACAACTGTACATTCTTTAATTTGCACATGAAATAATGTACAGAATAATTTTATGATTTCATAAAATTCATAGTCTTAACGAAGAAAATAAAATTTAATTTATATAAAAAATTATAAAATTAAATGTTATTATATATATATATA
>JAOUZG010033162.1:2405642-2431379 GCA_026289955.1 Argiope argentata
ATAAGTTTTGTCTAATGGTTATGTCACTCGGCTACACACCCGAACGTTGCAAATTTGGTCTTAGTGTAAGCTACAATGATGTAGCTTTTCTCACACGCTTGCCATAACGTTTGGCGGTATAAATTCCTTCATCTATCCAATGAATCGCTGGTGGGGTAGTATTGTGGCGCTCGCTTCATAAGCCAGATAAAATCTACAGTACACAAGCAGTTATTTTTATAGTAGTTATGTTATTTGGCTTTCAGCCGTAGCAACATGGAATCGTACTTCTACCTTCAATTGTCACAATGGTGAACTAATCCACATAACATCATGCAGCTACCGTAGTGCCATCTAGCCGCAGTAAAAATCATCAGACTCACTTGACACATGAACTCATACACAACCTTGCCAACTAACTCCCACGCTTGGCTCTATAAAAATTGTTCGTCCTTCTGCCGACTCACTGGTGGGGAAGTATTGTGGAATTAGCTTATTAAACTAGATAACGTACCTTTGACTGAAGCGTCGCGATTTTTTCTAACGCGTTATGTTGTTCGGCTACAACCAGGAAGGTTGCAAGTTCGGTCCTAGGGCAATCTGCAAAAGAAATACTCAGTAACAATATGATAAATAATAATAAATAAATATATATTCATATAAAGGATAATTCATCAAAGATAGCTTAAAAAACCATAAAAGCTCTAAAATAATCATCGTACATTTAGCAATAATTGCAAAGTGAATTGAAAAAAATGGCAAAAATTAAGATATTCTATAAGGAGATAAATTAAATCAAAATAACATTAACACGATTTACAAACAAATGTATACGTCTTTTAATTTTATTGTATTTCAACAACTTAAAAATATCCCATTCATGTAATACACATTTGATAATCTTTAATGTTTCAGAATTTAACTATGATATTTCAAAGCATTCAATTGAAAACCTACTTTTGATTTTTTTTCTTAGTAATATCTGGGAAGCGGAAAACAAACATAACAGTATGTGTTTTCAGTAAACTGTTATAAAGAAGACATATTGGTCATCTTGAACATAAAAATAATTTGTTATTTACGAAACTTTACTATTAGGAATGGATGAGTGTTTTGAAAAATCTTCAAATATCATCCAATATAAGAAAAGCAAATAAATAGTGAAATACGGTAAAAGACATCAGTTCAAATACAAACAGACGAAGATCAAATCCTGCGTTTACAGTTTTAATGCTTAGATATCGAGAAATATTTCTTCTTCTTTTTAAACAGAATAAGCTGTGATGCCTATCTTTTAGGTATAATAAAATTAAAATAAAAAATATTGTAATATAAAAAAATTATAATATTCTAAAAAATTGTATTTTAAAATGTTATATATTGTATTATAGCAAATTATAATATTTTTATTCAATTTTGAATGACTGAATAAATGTTGTTCCAGATTTGTCTTTTAAAAAATTCTTGATACGACTTTCAATTAAAATTTATTATTGGTTTCTAATAAAACTCTAATGTCAAATGCTTCTCACTTTGCTCTATCTAATTTTTTCATGGTAACCATGAATGTTATAATAGCTTTTTCATTAACAAATTTGTACTGGAATTTTTTTATGCTTATGAATTCAAAATGACAGCACAATATTTCAATTTTTTGTGAATAAATTCATGATTTAATCTATAATTTATTTAAAAACTAATTTTGTTTATGATGTGAATTTTAACAAATTTGAAAAAAATATGATTTATAGATTTTGTAATGTTTAAAATAGTAACTTAAAATCTATAAAAGAGATTATTAAATATTTAATATAGTAATAAAAATATGTTTTATACTATATTTATTTTATTCAAGTTAGCGCAATAGAAAAGGAGAGAAAATTACACATGGTGCGTTAAAAACATTGTTGCAGGATTTTATTTCTTTAATTCTTGAAATTAGACTTATGATTCTATAAACCAAGTTTCATTAAATTATATAGACAATTATATGAAAAAATTCTTTGGTTTCCTTTGAATTTAATATAAAAGTAAAAATTAAAAATAATTCATATTTCTTCCATAGGTAAAAGTAAAAGTTAGTAAGGAAAGTGTTACTTTTACATTCATGTGTGCATAATCAAAGTTGCAAAAAGTTTCAATTTACAAAATTTATAGACATATCATTACTCCGAATACATAGGACATAACCACAAATTTAGATAGAAATCTTTTTTAATATATTTTAATATAAGAATAGTACTATTGTGAGAGAAACTCAAATCAGAATAGAAGAATTCCTAATTGTGGGACATTGAATATAGACAGAACACTAATTATCCATATCTTTTGTAAAAACGATTATACATGAGTTCTACATTCGTATCAGTTTGGACTTTTTTTTTCAAAAATGAGATGGATATCTTATAAATAGGTTATAATCATGCGGCTGATCTATTTTCGAATTCTTTTCTCTCACCACAACAGTTCGCAGCCATTTGATTTTCTAAACGAAGTTCAAATAATATTTTTTTTTCGTCAGGATAGAAAAAATAATACAAAGATGGGAAACAATTCAATTGACACTTACAAGACAAATTTTAGTTAGCTTTAGATAAATTTTATTTTAATTATTTTTATTAAATAATTACATTTAATATAAACAATTTAGCAAAAAACGATTGATTTGTACAGAAATAGAACTCTCATTTTTCACCTTCAAATGAAATATACTGAAATCTTTGCTTTTTAACGATTGAACGTTTGACTTCAATTTTCATTACAACAAACTTGAAAAATTTAAGTATTAAAAATTAATTTAATTTAAAGAATAAATTAATATTTGTTAAGAAGTTGTAAAATATGCAACCAATAGGTGGCGCGCACGTAGTGTGTTGCCCCACCGCAAGCAAGCATTGCTCAGTAGTGTACGAGTAGCCGTGAATAAAAGTGTGAACTATTGGAAGATGCGAGTATCATTCTTTCCTTTGAGTATTAATCCAAAATCGAGCCAGTTACTCTTGTGATAAAGTCCAGATGGTCCGTCGTAACTGCAGGTGAGCGTTTATTGGTGGGAAAAAGAACTGACTAATCCCGGAGAATTTGGTACTTTAAATCAACTGCTTTCGTTTTTGCAAAACCAAGCGAGAACCCTTCAAAACAGTAAAATAAAAGAAAAAGAAATTAAAAAGAGTCATAACCTTCAAAATAAAGTTACGACTATGCTTTCTACATCTAATGCTAAAAACTTAAAATTTAAATGCGTAAAATGCCGGAGTCAAGATTTTCATGGACTTTATAGATGTCCTGTATTTCTAATTCTTTCCGTAAAAGATAGATGTGAATTCGTGAAAAAACATAATCTTTGTTTCAACTGTTTAAAATCTCATGCAGTACGAAATTGTACGTCTTCTTTCCGGTGTCAAAAATGCTCGAAGAAGCATTCCACATTGCTTCATTTCTAGAACGAGAAACTAAACGTTAGCGAAATTAGGGATAGAAACGTTCAAGGCCACGGAGATGAGTCATCGAGTCTCAATCCAAACGCCGTGAGCTTTGATTTGTGCAATGATCGTAGTATATTTTCCGGAGCAGCAGTGAAAGTAAGAGATGAAAAAAAATAAAAACGGTGATACTTTCAACTGCGATTATATTCGTTAAGGATCGTTACGGAAATCTGAAAAAGGCCAGATGTTTGATTGATTGTGGCAGTATGTGCTCGATGGTAACTATTGAGTTAGCAGATTTATTGCAAATAAAAAAAGAAAAAATATCCGTATCAGTATCCGGTTTAAATAATGCCAAAATAAATGTGAACTCTAGAGTTAGCACGGTAGTGTCTAACGGAAGTGACTTTGAGATAAAATTAGAGTTTTTATGCATACCCAAAATTTGTAATATGATTCCAATTGATTCGTTACAAATTCCAAAAGAGAATTTACCGAGTAATATTAAACTCGCCGATCCTGAATTTTACCGCCCAGGTAATATAGATATGCTTTTAGGTGCAGAGATATTCTATCAACTCTTGAGATCCGGGCAAATTCAAATGCCCAATTCTGAGATAATATTTCATAATTCAGTGTTTGGCTTTAAAGCCACCGGTAGTGCTTCAAATTCCAAACCTCAAAATATACAACAAGCTCATTGTGGGCTTATTTATGATTATAGTGAAATAGGAAATGAAATCCAAAAATTTTGGGAGCTCGAATCAGTAGGAATTAAAGATTATCCTAATTGCAATGAGGTTGATCAGTCTTTAGAGACATTTGAAAAAACCGTCTGCTACAAAAATAATCGTTATGAGGTTGAACTACCATGGAAGAGGGATTGGAATGAACTTAATGATAATTACAGTGTTGCAAAAAAGAGGCTGGATTCCCTTGTGCGGAGATTTAAGAAAAATCCTGATCTAAATTTGCAGTATCGTGAAACCTTTCGTGAATATGAGGAAAAGGGCATAATAGAAAAGGTGACCAATCCTGAGAAGCTTACGAACAAACCGGTCTACTATTTACCTCATCAGCCAGTGTTTAGAGATGATAGTTCAACCACAAAAATGCGTATTGTTTACGACGCGAGTTCAAGTCAAAGCTTTCAACACTTGAGTTTAAATGACTGTCTTTGGCCCGGCCCAAACTTGAATTCCAATATATTTGACATTCTAATAAGTTTCAGACTGAACAAAATCGCAATCACATCTGATATTGAGAAAGCTTTCTTACAGTTATTGCTAGCTGATAAAGACAGAGATGCAGTGCGTTTCCTATGGACAGAAAATGATTCACTTCAAGTGTATAGATTTAATCGTGTACTCTTCGGAGTAAGATCCAGCCCATTTCTCCTTTCTGCTACCATTAAGACGCACTTGAAAAAATTCCATGAGGAGTTCCCGACCACTACAGAATGTCTGGTGCGATCTTTCTACGTAGATGATTTTGTGTGCGGAGCTAGCAGATTGCAAGATGCATTGGAAATTTCTACTCAAGCTGTATCCATAATGACCAAAGCTAGTATGGTGCTGAGAAAGTGGACAACAAATAGCGACGAACTGATGCAGTTGTGGAAACGTGAAGGTTTAAAAACTCATCTGCAGGACAATCCAATTAGTCAGAGTGCCTATTCAACCAAAGTTTTAGGGATGCTGTGGGATACTGTTAAAGATCACCTGCTCGTAGGAATGCAGAGTTTAATGGATAGTCTATCGAAAAACGAGAACACGAAACGTTACCTCCTACGTGCAATATCAAAGATATTTTATCCTCTTGGTCTTCTTACTCCATTTACTATTCGTGTGAAGTGCATCCTCCAGCTCTTGTGGAAGAAGAAACTCTCTTGGGACGAAGAACTGCCCCCAGAGATTCAAAAGTTGTGATGCCAATGGATGTCTGAGGTGCCTCGTCTTCCTGAGCTGCAGATTCCCAGGTGTGTACTAGGTTGTATTGAAGAACCCACGGATGTCTTCGAACTGCATTGTTTTTGTGATTCAAGTCAAAAGGCTTATGGTGTTGTCATATATACGAGAGTTGTGAAAGATTGCAGAGTTGAAGTTAATCTTCTAGTGTCCAAAAGCCGTGTTACTCCTCTTACCAAAATAACCTTGCCGAGACTGGAATTACTTGGTGCATTGCTCGCAGCTCGACTAGCAAGCAAGGTTAAGGCAATTGTCGATCTCAAAAGACCTTCTAAAGTTTTCTTTTGGACCGATTCAAAAATCACCCTTTATTGGATTAAAGGATCCAGTAAGAAGTGGAAGTCCTTTGTAGCCAATCGAGTGAGTGAAATCCAGAGTCTGTGTGATACAAGTGCCTGGTTTCACTGTCCTGGCAAACAAAATCCTGCTGACCTCTTAAGCAGGGGTGTCAGTGTTGATGTTCTATTAAACAGTGACCTATGGTGGAGAGGACCTGAATTCTTGAGAGATGTTGACTTTCCAGCAAATACAGGTAATGGTGATACTTCAGTTTCACCGAGTGACATTTCGGATGAACTAAAGAAAAGTTGTGACTATTCTCCACTTACCTTTACTATCCTTAATCATAATACCTTGATTGATGATATTCTTAAAATAAATAAACTTTCCAAGTGGAAAAAGATAACAAAATATAGCCAACAAATTTGGAAGTTATGGAAAAAGGATTATCTGAATACTCTACAGCAGCGTAGTAAATGGATGTTTTCCAAAAATAATGTAAAACTAGGTGAACTTGTGTTAATAAAAGATGAAAATATGCCAAGTGTAAAGTGGCTAACTGGTAGAATATCCGAATTAATTATCAGTAAAGATGCTAAAGTAAGAGTAGTGAATGTATTACTACCTACTGGTAAAATACTTAAGAGAAATGTTAGAGATATTAGTGTTCTACCCATAAATGATTGAATATTCTGTAGATAAAATATAGTTGTAGTATTACTCAATGTTGTTATTATAATTCCTGTGTTTTGCATCAATATCATCATGTATTTTAAAAACTATTGTATTCTTTAATATTGTATTTTGTAATTGAATATTTGTATTGAAACCCTTAAGGTTTCAAGGTCGGGAGTGTTAAGAAGTTGTAAAATATGCAACCAATAGGTGGCGCGCACGTAGTGTGTTGCCCCACCGAAATCAAGCATAGCTCAGTAGTGTACGAGTAGCCGTGAATAAAGTGTGAACTATTGGAAGATGCGAGTATCATTCTTTCCTTTGAGTATCAATCCTAAATTCGAGCCAGTTACTCTTGTGATACAGTCCACTACCGATTATTTTTTTTTAAAAACTATACCTCAAAACTCTACCTACAACGTTGGCAAGTAGAATAGGACAATGGTTCAACAGGCCGAAAGCTATATCAAATCATCTCCAAAGTCTATTTTAAACCATAATCTTGGAACAGAGTGGACATTACAGTTGGCCATGGCCTTTTTCTTTTGTACTTTAGACGATTCAATAATAAAGAATGGGTTTAACATGGCCGCCGTGAAGTAGGCGATTCCCCTTACTATGCCACTAGCTGCCCTCTCACCATATCTTTCCATCTCAAAACTTTACCTATTATTAAAAAAAACTCTGCTTACAGCGATGGCAAGTAGAATGAGGCAATGTTTAACTAGCAAAAAACTCTATCAAATCATCTCCAAAGTCTATTTTAAACCATAATCTTGGAACAGACTTGACATTACAACTGGTCATGGCCCTTTCCTTTCGCACTTCAAGCTATTCAATATTAAAGAAAGAGTTTAATGTGGCTGAGTTTAAGTAGGCGATTCCCTTTAATATAATACTAGCTGCCCTGTCACCATCTCAAAACTCTATCTACGAGCTCGAAAGAATCTGGTTAATCAAAGTTATAGGAAACAAGATATCCAAGGTCAAAATTAGAAATCGTATGCTGTTCCTACAAGACAACGAGGTATTGTTATCCCCAGACCCATGTCTTGAATAAATTGTCCTCTCGTATCTCAACCAAGCCTTTCTTGAGGATATATTAATTTCAATAGAATTCATTTAATCATACTCCCCTCGAAACAGCTCCCTTCACTATCATAATTCTGTATATTTCCTTTTTCTGAATACCGTATGTAAACTTTTTTCTTATTAAATATTTCCACGTATGTCCTTTCAATCGACAGGGAATCCCCGAGATCCTGAATTCGAGGATATTCTGTGGTGAAAGAAAGTCAATAATAAAATATTATTAAAATAATTTTATGAAAAATATAAATACTTTGAGCACTTGATTACGAAGGAAATCCCAAATAAAAACATATTATTGATAAGGTTCAATCTCAGCAAAAGTGTGAAAATATTTATGAGAAAATTTTGTCCTTTAAAATACACCAGAACAAATGAGAACGATAGATAAGTTTATAGGATATATAGGCATGTTTATGGGACATATTTCAAATCAGAATGGTAAATTTCAGTCTTGTTTTCTTTTTCGATTTTATGATTTAATTTACAAATATATATTCATAAAAAAATTTATAACGATGTTTTAGGAATGGGATGATAAGATACATGAAAAAATTGAACTACATTTCACAATTATCAAAATTTCTTTCACGAAAAACAATGTTTTCTCTCTGCCAAGGTAATAAATATATCATCGTCTTTTAATGTATTAAAGGTTTAACATAATTTAAAATCTGAAAATAAATTCATAAATAAATAATTATATTTTATTTGGGGTTGAATTCTCACATAAATTATTAGATCGTTTCTTTTGAATCAAAGATCGTATTAAAATAAATTCTTGTTAATCTGTGTTGGTATAAAATATAGTGCATATAAAATATAGTGCACAAAGAATTACTGATTTCTTATCATACATTTATTCTTGCTTTTGAAATTTTTAATTTAATTTGGCGAAATCTATAAAACGCGAACTAAATTCACATTTTCAAATGCTTACAAAAAAAATGCAAACTCAATTTTAGAGTGGTTACTTTGATTTTCTCGTGGAATTTAAACATATTTTGTATTTAAAATCACAATAAAGTGAAAAGAATCGAGTTATCTTAAGGGTTTTTTTTTATTTTTTTTCACTATTTGATTGCGCCTAAAAATTGAGATATTTTTAATTAAGTTCTCAGTTTTAAGTGTAAGCATTAAATTTGATTTTGCTTACATTGATTTTGAGTTATAATGCTCACAAAAATACTGATTCCAAATAACATCGTTTGTTTCATAGTATTATATTTTCCAACAACAATAGTAATAATATTGCTAATATTGTACAATATATGAAGGCTTCTTGGAGCAGATATGCAAAGAAATACTTAATATGTCATTGACATATTTCGTAAAAAATTAGATATAGATTTTCAATATTAATTTTGACCTCAGATATTGAATTTTTCACATCTTGCCTGTTTTAAGGTTTATATATGCAACAAGTCGACGGAACAATAAACATATGGATGAATTTGATTCAAAATCTTGATGATAAATTGCCATTTAAGTAATTCAGTGTTTACGTTATTATACCAACAAGCATCCGAGTAGATAGAAAAAGAATTTTTACGAATTGAAGTTCTTCTAAACTTAATATAGTGAGAGAAATAGGTAATTTTAATATTAAAACTACATGTCAAATTTCATTGATGCAACATGTTCTGATTTTGATTTTCCACACTCATAGACAGAAACATATAAATGAATAATTATATATATATATATATTATTCTAGAAGATCCGAAATTCATTAGAATTCAGAATCTGGTATAGAAGTTCTTAAAGATAGTAAAAAAAATTTCCTTAGATATTTCATGTACAAGAAAATTAAAGTAATAGAATATATAAATACTTCATTTTTCTGTTCAATATATTATCAGTAATGAATATAATATTTCTTAGCAACTAGACATTTTAGTAATATTTATAATAGTGAAAATAAGCAAAATGGTGATTTTTTTATGATTTGCATTACAACATTCAACTGATGTTAAGAGCTGAAAGATACGGTCGAATTACGATAGAACTGTATAATATCTCAGCAAAGATTTTATCTTCATTAATCATTCTTTCCCTTCACGAAACGAACGAACAAACAATAAACAAATCTCAACATCCATATCTTTCAGTGTATTATGTCGTCACACAAACTTTAAGAAAGCATTCCGTAAATCTTTTTTAAAAAATTACGATTTTTTGAAAAGATATTGAGAAATATTGAAAAAACTTCGATGAAGTCAAAAGTAAGCAGGAAGTTAATCGAATTAAAACCTCCACTTTTTGGCATTACTTAATTTTCTAATTATCCCACAAGTTTTCTTTGATATTTAGTCCTCCAAATATGTGATGAACCGTGTAACGGCTGTTACATGGAGGAAAGGTTGGATCTTAAAACGCATGACACTCTATCCTCCGGAAGTTACTAAACTTTGGGTATATATACCAGATTTCTTGATTGAAAGAACCAGAGAACCTTTTGGGTTCGAAAAATTTGATATCTACTGGTTACAGCCATTTCTTCTAGAGGTGTGTGTGTTCACTATTTTGGATATATTATGTTATGAACCTGGTCAAGTATAAATTTTCTTATTGGATATTTTCATGATTCGGATTTGTTCCGAATGCAACTTCTCTATAACTTCTTTTCTTTATAGAGTCAATTAGTCTGTAAAATTCATCAGCTTTAAATTAAATAAAAGTATTAAAGTACAACTAATTTATAGATTTAGCGATAGTAATGCGATATTAAATGTATCAAAGATTTGATTCTAACTAAATAATTTGTGACTTAATTAGAAAAATTAAGTTATGAATCTGAAACTCCTCTAGTTCTTTTTTCTTGTTAAATACATGGGTTCATTATTGATGAAAATTGGCATGCAATATATGCTTTTTCATGTAAAGATAGTATTTTTGTTAGCACGGGGTAGCATTAGCATTTTATTAGGTATTGATTTAATTGTAAAAATAAGTTAAAAATTAAGAAAAGTTTTCAGTTCAATTATATTTTGCAAGGAATGATTTTATATGAATACAAATTCTTAGCATCTTATCTAAAATTTTGTAGCTACGATTTAATTAATTTAGGGAATCAATAAAACGATCTCAAGGTTTTTCATTTTAAATATGTTATGGATATAGAACCACCAACTATTCTTTTTAAAGATGTTATTACAATTCAATTGCGGTTAAATAATTAAATAAATAATGTAATATTCTTAAATTGGTTCTATAAATATAATTTTTCTTTTTAAGCATATTATTGTATTATTTTAATTGTACGTATGTTCGCAGAATTTGCTTTAAAATATTATTCTATACATTAAATATAATGCGATGCGAAACGATGTAAAATTCAGCTATTATTAATTCATTATTAAAATTAAATCCGAACAACGAAAATGGTAAATCATATATTTCTGTGTTAAATATATTTTAAAACATTCTAAACTATTATACACACAATGATCTTTTGTTGAGCATTATTCGTTGATTAAGATACTACTAAAACGGATAGTATGAACCATGAAAAAGAAAATGTATATAAATGATATAATATGAAAAATATAATTGGTTTGTTTTTATATGAAATCAAATTAGTCCTCGAGTAAAAATTTATGATAATTAAATTTGCTGATATGTTACGACGTGAAATTATGGAGATATTAACGATTGTCCAAAAATGGAAAACGATAAACTTTCGTCATTTTATAAGGATTCTTAGCATAAATTCTTGTTGTATTATTTTCTTTTAATTTAATGAGATATCTCTTAATATTTAAGAAAAACAGTTCCATGAGCCTGGCTAAAAACTAAGTACTTCTTTTTTTTATTTATATATAATTTGATGCTTGTTCCTTATGTTTTTACTTTCAAAGCTCTAATCAAAAATGTTTTGCAGCTAACAATTCCTTTTTATTAATTAAACAAATTGAATTGAATTACTAAAGAGAAATCAATCGTAGAATTAACTAATATTGATATCTTTTCTTCAGCTTGAATATTTTGTCGAATAAATGCAATCAACTGTTTTAAAATTTGCTTCGTAAAATCAATCTTAAAGTCTGCAATTGATATTCTAAGTTGATAAGTTGAAATATTGCGTTAGTGTTTCTTTATTCTAAAAGATAAAATTTCTATTCCTTTCAGAAAAAAAATTCTTTGCTTCTTTGCTTGAACTATATATATTTTTCATTTAACAGAATTATAAGAAAGAACCTTTTTTGTAAAAAAACCTCTTATATAAGGAGCTTTAAATAATTCCACTTATAGAATTCCAAGTAATTAATTTCACTTATTACTCTCTTTCTGTGTATCGATATAGCAAGATTTTAAAATTTAGATAATTTAAAAATTTAAAAAACTGCACAATTTTTGCGCATAATTATGAAAAATATGCATTCACAAAAGGTGAAATAATCTTTTAAAATCAATTATAAATATCAGTTATCAGATTAATTCTAAAATATTCATCATAGATTATAACAAAAATGTGAGAGTAAAGATCACTGAGAATAAAAGAATCAAAACTGAAACTATGAAAGAAATATGAAAGAACAAGATGTTTATTTGCTCATGTTACTTGATTAAGTTTAATCTAATCTATCCCTAAGCTATTAAATTCATTTGTGGGGTTTGAAAAAGAATCTTATGAGGGAAATTTATGCCACTAATGCCATCATTCATTTCATGAGATTATTATTGAACATGCATTTAGAGATAAGTTCTTTTTGATACTACAATTTAATTTCTCTCTTTTACTTTAATGAAATTACCTTCCCTTTTTAGATGGCTATATCCGTAAAAATTATTTTCCTGCTCGTAGCAGTTGCTGCTTGCTATGTTGCAGCAGAGCCTGAACCAGAACCTGAACCTCATCATGGGTAAGTACAAAAACCGGAATTTCTAGTTTTGACAGCATATCATTATCAAAAGAATTATCAATTTAAAAGATACTGTCTTTATAAATATCATAAAATTTAAATCATACCTATGTTATATTCGTCTTAATATAAAGCATTATGAAGAAAATGTCAAACAAAATAAAGCATTTGATATTGCTGAATAATATTAATATATAATTCCAAAGAAATTCGAAATATCATTAAAGCTAGGATATATTAATTGAATTTTAAGTAACAGAGTTCCTGGTAATTTAAGAAATTACCTTTCAAATAAATCTAGAAGAATAATTAAAAGAATGATATCGCTTCTAAATTATTTACCCACAAAAGCATATTTCATTATATTATTCATAAAATTAAATAGAATCTTTTTAATTAATTTTGTTTTCGTCCTGCAGGAAAGAGGTCATTGTGATAAAAGATAAGAGTGAGCACAAACATCACCACCACCACCACCATCATCATAAACATGATCATGGGCACAAACATAAACACGGCCATCACCATCATCATGGCCATGACCACCATCATAAGCATGGTCATCACCATCACCATGGCCACGATCATAAACATGGTCATCACCATGGACACCACCATGGTCACCATCATGCTCATCATCATGGTCATCATCACGGACATCATCATGGCCATCACCACCATCATGGTCATCATCACCACCACGGCCATCATCACGGTCATCACCATGGACATCATCATGCACATCATCACGGTCATCATCATGGCCATCACCATCACCATGGACATCATCATGGTCATCATCACCATCATGGACACCATCACCACCACGGACATCACCATGGTCATCATCATGCTCATCACCACGGGCATCACCACGGTCATCATCATCATCACGGACACCATCATGGACATCACCATGGCCATCACCACGCTCATCATCATGGGCATCATCACGGACATCATCATGGACATCACCACCACCATGGACACCATCATCACCACGGGCACCACCACGGACATCATCATGGGCACCATCATCACCACGGACATCACCATGGTCATCATCATGGACATCATCACCATCATGGTCATCACCATGGACATCATCATGGTCATCACCATGGTCATCATCACGGACATCATCATGGCCATCACCACGGTCATCATCACGGCCATCACCATGGCCATCACCACGGTCATCATCATGGCCACCATCACGGTCATCATCACGGCCATCATCATGGTCACCATCATGGTCATCACCATGGTCACCACCACGGCCATCACCATCATGGTCATCATCACAGAAGGGCTGATATTCTTCAGAAGGGTCTCCATGATTTCGATGGCTTGCTTGGATTCCACTTCCGCCGATAAGTACTTGAAAGTTTTGGTTAAATCCTGCTACAATTCTTTCTTTGTGGAAGGTCTATGATATATTTTACTGCCAAAGCATTTCCAGGTACAAAGCCTTTCGTCAGTTTAAGCCGCCTTTCTTGCTATAAATGCAAATCTTGCAGTAAGATCTCTCATGTTTTGAATACTCTGGAACTTCCGCGATAGGAATACTAGAGCGTTTTGGGAAGATCTACTGAAAATGCGTGCTAAAATGTTTTGATATTCTTTGGTTAATGCGCTTCTTTAGCAAATTTCTTATGATGTTTATTAAAAATTTTATTTATTGATGTCTGTATGTAAGGAGGAATATTCTCTACATGGCTAGAGAAAGAATAAATACTATTAGATGAAACCAGCTGATCCGATTCTTTTGTGTACATATTCGAAAATCCTTTCTCTTTGATACTCTTTGCTCCGTTAGAAAATACTTTTTGCTAATATTCCTTGTTTTTGTCCAAAAATATTTTAAAATCTACTCCAAAAAATATCAAGAGCATTGTGTAGTATTCGTAAACAAAATTAAATGAAAAATGTAATAATTATATATAAAAATTGACACAATTTTTTGAGTCTTGAAATTGTAACTATATTTTTTAAAGAAAAGGTCAAATGAAAGAAAGTTAATTAGGAATTCTTTGGATATTTTTGTAGGTTTAGTTTTAAATAGAGACAAAAATATACGTAAATTTTAAATATAAAATTTTTGCATTGAAAGAGCAAAGCGATGATATCTGATATAAAATTATTTGAACGTGTTAACGTTTTTCAAGCAACTACACGAAGTAGAAAGATTTCTATATAATAATGTTTAATTCCAAAAAACTTATAAAATATTATTTTTTGTTTTTAAAATTCAATCTACGTGAAAGCGGTAATAGAAATTAATGTATTTCAGTTTACCTTTTTTAAAGTATTAACAAATTTATTACATATATTGCTAATATTTTATAGGTATTTCATATTTTGAAGGAACTGTCATTCTTTTTACCTTCTGGAATAATTATTTAACGATTACGTAAATATTGAGCTATAAATTGAAATTCAATCAAAATGGAAAATTATATTCCAAAAAAGAATTTTTTAAAGTATTATTTAAATAGTTTACAAACAAATATATACTTTAAAAAAAATATTTCCGATATTTTGGTCGTTAATTTCATTCATTATTATAAAAACAAGAATATAAATATAATCTAAATAATGAATTAGTGTTTCTGAAATGCGATAGGTGGCGCTTCTCATTTGGAATTACAATTAATTTAAATTTATTTATTAATTGATACTACAGATCTGGATTTTTTTAAATGTATCTAGAACATAAAAATGAAGAATACAAATTACATAAAGGCAAAATAAACATGCTAAAATAATAGATCTATCAGGAATTGGATAAAAAGTGTTTATCAAAAATTTCATTTATTAAAAAAAAAGAAAGTCATATAAAAATGAATATAAACTAAGTATTATTATTTGGTAAGAAAATAAATTAAAATAAAAAGAAATCCTGTTCATCAATAAATCAAGAAAATGTCTAAAAGATCCATAGAATCTTATATTTAGATTTTAATTAATATATTACATGTAGAACTTTGTTTCTGTCGTTTTTGATGGAAACTGCAAAGGTAAGTCAGATTGAAACAAGCAAAACTAAAATGCCCCATGATATACGTGGACATACATCAACATAATAACCTGACCATATTAGTGAAGATGTCAGTTTTCATGCCAAATTCTCGTCATTGCGGAATTTTTGCTTTTTATACTTCCATTTGAAAAACACTGTGATTGCAGTGTATTTGATACTTACGTGTTAGACCTTCGATCCACCAACAACGCTCCAATCAAGCCCAATTTCATTTTGGTGGCCAAAAATTTTTAATGCTTTTGAATACGTGGCTAACCAATTTTGGCAAATAAGCGATCTATTGGCCACCGTGTTTTGATGTGGTAAAAATGGTCGACGGTTTAATACGTAAGTACCTCTTATTGAATCCTTTTAAGTTCATATTTTGAGTCTAAACCAGTGAATGAATTTGTCATAAGCAGTTTCAATTCTTCAAGAGTAATGACTTTGCCATTGAGGACTGGGATATCTACTGAAGATACATACATGTTTCGAAGATTCAGAATTGGATGCATCACAATAAAAAATCGGACCAAACGCAAAAATCAAAGCATTAGAAGTTTTTAAACAAACTGTTTTGAAATGTCACAAATTCATGCGCGTATGATGTTAAATGATTTTACTTTGCTTATTATTAGATGCTTCAAACGTAGAATCAGAAGATGTTTCTACATTTTATATGACCAGAGCTACGACAACTGCTGTCACTAAGAGCAGAAAATCATTGAGAATGCAAGTACATGCCTCTATGCCAATGGCCCGATCGAATGCTCGTGTTCCATGTCTAAAAATCTGAATATGATGGGACCAGAATAATGTAAAGATGGTAGAACCAGACCCATATGATATATGAGATGTTGACACCTACTGAAGCATCACAGTGGATTGGTATCATTGGCAATTCATGCGTTTGAGCCAGAAAGAAGTCTCATTGAAAGCAAAAGGGCGACAGCAGTATCAGAGACAGCTTGTTTACATGCCCGTTGGCCACTCATAATTAATTAGGAAGCTGCAAAATGTGAAATCACGCCAAATCTGCCGCAATCACCATGACATATCTATTGCCCTTTTCGATTACCATTTGTTTGGGTAGATGGCACATGACCTTGATGAACAACAATGCAGTCCCTATGTAAAAGTCCAAAAATGGATCGATTCTTGTATTGCCTCAAAGGCCACATTGTATTTCAAGATGATTTTCTTCTTGTGTACAGCAGACTACCCCGCCACCACTGAATGTAACAGTATCGACAGGATTTGTTGTGGCCGGCTGTGGACTGTAGCAACGTCCATCCTTACATTGACCGAATCTGTCAAACTGATATTCTCTTCTAGATAATTAGCCACAAAGGGGTCAAATACTGACCATCTCCCCCTCTACAAACTTTTAACCAGTTGGCAAAAAACTGACTTTTTTGACATCATGTCCTTCAGAATCCTAAGAATACTTGGTACCATCAGTACTGAACTCGAGTCATTATTTTCAACTTGCAGATGTTATCTGTGTTCGGAGATTTCTGTGCATTCCTTTAAATAGTGGTAAGCAGTACCAATTACTCCACAAATGCATTTATTTTCTTGCATTCTTCCAAATTACCCGTTTCGACATCCATTTGTTTGGGTAAATGGTCTTGATGATCAACAATGCAGTTCCTGAGAAAAAGTATAAAAATGGATCGATTCTTGGACTGCCTCAAACCCCACATTGCTTTTCAAGATGCTATCCAATATTTGACAAAAATAAGAAAAAGGTAATAGTAAAAAATAAACCAGTACTTTGAAATATGAATAGCTTGTCACTTTTTTAAGAATAAAGGCTTCAGATTTCGGAAGCAAAAGTCCGCCTCTAACGTAATCAAGACTTTATTACCAAGATCAGTATAATATTCAAAATAAAAGATTAAAATGAAATCTGTTATGCATATTTCAATGCATCATGTCAGAACATCATTTCGTGAACGGACAATTATTGAAAACGCTCTACTTATCTAAACAATCTAATCAACTTTTAAAAAGATTTTTATTAATGTTTTAAGAAAGCATCGGAACAAAAAAAGATGGTAGATTTTATAAACGTATGGAATAATTAAAAAAAATTAAACCATTTTTTGAAAAGATTTTTATTCTAGTTTCAAGAAAGCTTTCATAAAGTAAGAAAAGCCGTAGTAAATTATCTTAACAGAAATTGGCAAATTGGAGATTAAAAAGGTCTTTATTTCAAAATTACGGCCATTTATTAATATTTTTGAGTTTCTAAGGCTTGTTTTTGAAAAAGTTCAAAATTAAGATTTCAATTCCTTGCCTACGCACTTTTGTTGACGCTTAACCCATTGAACCCTCATTGAAGCACCACGTACTCGTGCAAGTTATATTGAATTTTTATTTATTTTAATTGTTTCATTAAATTGGTAATTTTAGTAAGGCAAATGATAAAAACTTCGTCTTGTTTTTATTGTTTAAGGAAAATATAACATTTTCTATTTATTTCATTTCATATAATCACGTGGTCAAAATGACATTTTTCTAGTTTTTATTTACTGTAGTCATTAACTTGTTTTTTTAAATCAGATCTTTTGAAAATGCAATGGCATCGCGCTATTAAAAGCTGATTTTTCGAGAAGCTCGTTCAGATAATAAAATTACTATTTTTCGCGTATGGATTTTGGTTGACCCCTAAAAGCTTCATTCCAAAAACAACATCATGTTCTGACATGATAGAGAAACAATAAATCAATCGAGGGAGAAAAAAAAATCTGGCGTGTATTCGTTTGTTTCCTTTGAATATTTTCCTTCTTTCTAAAATATAAAATATCATTCTAAAAAATTTGCATTTACACATAGAACAATTACCGATTTATTATTGTAATTATAATTGCTTAAATTAGTATATTGGATCGTTAGTAACATCTTCGATTTCAGCATACCGACTGATTGAGAAATAAATTATAATTTGATTACATTTAAATGTAAAATTGTTCATTTATAGCAAATTAATTTTAAAATTCAATTTACATGCTTTTGAGCGGTGCTGTATGAGTAAACAGTGTGAAACAACTTTGATCACTTCAAAAAAGGATTTATAAGAATACTGGATAGATTAATAAATTGTCAGAAACTTTTTTTCATCTTCAACCTTTGGGAATCTACCTTGGTCATTCATTCCCATTTCTTTAATCCGCTATCCACTTCTCCCTATAGTCTTTTTATTTTGCAATGAAAAGATAGTTGCGTCTGGTTATCCAGCAGGGAATGTCATATTATAAGAAGATTACAGTTGCAGAAACACATCAACGTGGTCATAGAATTCGTATTATTACTCTCGTATTATTACAGTTACAGAAACACATCAACATGGTCATAGAATTCGTATTATTACTATCGTATTATTACAGTTGCAGAAACACATCTACATGGTCATAGAATTCGTATTATTACTATCGTATTATTACAGTTGCAGAAACACATCAACGTGGTCATAGAATTCGTATTATTGCCATCGTATTATGTACATAATTACATACTAAGAAAGGAAAAAAAGGTATATTATTCACATCATTCCATAGTAAGAAGGGGGGATGTGTAATGCACATCATTCCATGCTGAGAATGAAAAAAAGTGTATTCCAAAATTTGTAGATTATCAATGCTTTAAATTCTGTAAATCTCGCAGTTTTAAAAATGGTTTTACTAACTGTATGTGAGAGAACATTAATCCAAACACACATTCATTCATCAAAAAAATTTAAAACTCCAAGCAAAATCAATATAAAATCTCATCGACATATAACTGCGACACCCCTGAGGATATTATGTGGGGCCAGACGTTATCGATATAAACTTTTATCCGTATTATTACTATCGTATTATGTACATTAATAAATATTAAGAATGAAAAAAAATATATTGTTCACATCATTCCATATTAAGAAGTGGAAAAAATGTATAATCCACATCATTCCATGCTAAGGATGGAAAAAAACTGCATTCCAAAATTTGTTGATTATTAATTATTCAAATTCTGTAAATCTAGCAGTCTTAAAAATCGTTTTATTAACTGTGTGTGTGAGAACATTAATTCAAACACGCAATCATTCATAAAAAAAGATTCAAAATTCCAATCAAAATCAATACGTAATTCAAAAACACATCGATATATAATTGGGACATCCCTGAGGATGTGATGTGGGGCCAGACGTTATTGGTATATATTTTTATCAGTAGTAAAATTCCTTCTACCAAAATTACATTATCGATCGTCATTCTTTAACTTTGTAACTAGTTGTGCATGTCTAGACGGGTTATTGCTTTATTAACAGTATTTTCGATATAATAACGACAAATTAGATAATGAAAATTGTAGTAGAAAATCTCTTACACTTTAACAGAGTTGATCAAGGAGAAATATTTTTGTACATTTTAGTACATTTCGTTTACTTAAATATATGGTAATATTAAATGATTTATTTCCACTCAGTGGAATCTCTTCTATCAATAATGCTTATAAACTCTCAAACCAAAGTTATATACTAAAATTGGTTAAATATAAAAAATAAGATTAAAATGAAATCTGCTATACATATTTGAATGTATCCTGTCAGAACATCATTTCTTGAACGGCCAAGCACCACGTGCTCTTGCGAGTTAAATTATATTTTTATTCATTTTAATTCTTTCATCGAATGAGTCACTTTGGTATTGCAAACGATCCAAAAAAACTTTGTCTCGCATTGATTGTTTACAAAAAATTTCCCATTTCCCGTTTATTTCATTTCATATAATCACGTGCTTAAAATGACATTTTTCTAGGTTTTGTTTGCTGTAGTCATTAACTTGTTTTTTAATCAGAGCTTTTGTAAATGTGAGGGCGACGCATTTTTAAAAGTTGTTTTTTTTTAAATGTTCGTGCAGATAACAATTTTTTTTCGCTTACAATCTAAAATGTTTATTTTTCACCTACGGATTTTTGCTGAACCCAGAAAACTTCATTCCCAAAACAATGTAATGTTCTAACAAGATAATAGTGATCCGTTAACAGAAAAGAATCAGAAATTGTTCCAGAATTGAAAAAAAACTGATTTTTTTTAAATAATGAGCTCTGAAATGCATAAATATGAAGAAATAAAATTAGTGTGATTAAATAAGCAATAAAATCATGAAATTTATGCAGTAACATTTAGAAATATAAAACAAAAACAACAATCGAATCATTCTATAAAAATTAATCGATCCCAAGAAAATAAAATTTTATTCGTATAATGTTTAAACCAGCCTTTAAGCTTAGTTCAAAATAAAATCGATGATGAAAAAGTTAGAAATAACTTCCAAGTAATAAGTTAAATCAAATTAAAACAAATCGTAATCTATAAACAGAAAAACGTAGAATAAATTCCACGTACAAAAATTTGATAATGAAAATTGTAGTAGAAAATCAATCAAATAGATCAATAGATAAATAGATAAAATATATAAAAAATAGGTCAAATAAACAAAAAAAATATCACAATGCGATCCATATGAGTCTTCGTACACATTTCAATGCATTCTTAAACAGTCCAGAATAAAATTCAAACTCGTGTAATAAAAATTATTATTCAAGCTTACATAAAGCAGAAGGTGGCAAGATACTAGCAAATGGAAAATTTTATAAACAGATTGTAAAGTTAAATAATGAAGAATACCGACACAGCACGAAACCTTTCCCTGACTACAAGAAAGCACGAATTGAGTATTGAAAACAACAATATAAAAGTATAATCCCATAAATAAGCTCATAAGTCAATTTTTTTTCCGTTTTTTACACAGGAAGTACATAAAAAAGAAAGGGTTGTAGAAGACCAAAAAGTTCGAATTCAAGATTTGGATGAATCACCACGTTTCAAAAAATCTTTGAATCTGAGAAATACAAATTTGGAGTTAAGATTTCATGTAAAAATAAAAATTTATAAAGCTTTTAGAAAAAAGCAATGAAATTAAATGTCTATGTTTGAAAGCAAATTTCTGTATTCGATTCAAATTTTAAAATAAAATCTATTGAGAGTAAATCATATATGTTCGACTATCCGAGTAAAAATGCACTCAATAACAGTAAAATTAAAAAATAATAACAACATTTTTTTCACATTATTTATTTTTTGTGGAAGAATTAATTGCACTGTTTCTCGCCATCCTCACGACTATTTTTCCACTCACGCCAATTTATTAAGTTTATTTCTTCATTTTTTATACTTATTTGTTGCTGAATTAATTTATATTTTGCAATAAATTGCTATCAAATACATATATGAAGTATATTTCTAGAAGAAAATTGCCAATGCACATTTTTAAACCTTTGTATGTCGCCACAGTTTTGGATAAATTAAAAAAATAAATAAATATGTTAAGTGAAATAGCTTTTCTGCAATCCGAATTTTATTCACATTTCAATACAGATTAATGAATTTTGTATATACTCTGTACTTAAAAAAATTTCTAGACAACTGATCGAACTTTTAGCCATTGTGTACATTCAAGAACACATAGATTTAGTCAAATTTAAAATATTAATACTTTGTTTTTTCAAATTATTTTGTTCTAACACTTTTCGAATGCATCTGTGATACGTATATACCACAATTTCAATTTGTAATTATATAATGAAATTTCAAATAGATATTCATTAAAATACTTTTATCAAATTCTTCAATAATAACAATTTTTCTTGGTATTATCTACATAGTTAAAAATAAGAAATAATATATAAATGAAAGGTTGTTTTCTTCATACATGTATTGAATGAAAATATTTTATACTTTTCATTGGATTTTTTTCAACCTGTTTTTTCAACCCAACAAATATGGGTCTGTGATTCTGTCAATAAACGTAATTTCGAAAAGGAAAATTTAATGAAACATCATAAAGTCTTTAAGTATTTGTGTATTCCTATTGAAAGAACGTGCATATTCAAAAATTAGTGTTATATGTAAAAGAAAAAAAAGGCATTGAAATAAAATATTATAATCAAGCTTTTATATCAAGAAATATTTTAATATGGAATTTTTTTAAATCATTTTGTTGTGTCCAAGAATAATAATTCTTAATTTTTTTTTCAATTCACACTTTTTAATCAAATTTTAAAAAAGGCAAAGTTTTATATGGCAAATTTCAGCTAAGGTAATTCCTTATTCATGTATTAACAAACCTTTATGCAAAAACATGCAATCTGAAAAGGAAAAGGGCTTTTCTACACATACTTTTTAATTAAAAATGATTCTGTTGTTGCTACTTATGGCACTTATCATTTACAAGACCCCCCGCTGATACAGCAGCAGATTTCAGCCGAAAGGAGCGCCTATTGTTTTTGAAGTAGAGCCCACCAGGGCCAAGAGTAAGACTTAGCTACACCAAACACTACATTTGCTTGCACAACTGCTTCTTACAGGGGGGCACAGTCCCACATCTCACAGATAGCACACAGAAGAACAACCATGCCCGAACCCGGGACTCCCAGAGACGCGCTACCTCCATGCCAGGAAGCCGGTAATTAAAAATGACAAATTGATAAATTCAATTCTAGTTTCTTATTTTTTGGAATACAGTTATTAAGCACAAAAAGATTTTGTTACTTTCTTTGTAATGTATAAATACTGAGAGATGTGACTGCAAACGATCTACTGACCCTTTTACGCGCGCGCGTGAGTGTGTGTGTGCATGTGGGACTTTTGGTTATCTTCGATAGACTGCACCATTGTATTTAGAATACTTGATTTCGAAGAAATGTACTTTCGTGGAAGAAAACGTATATCTTTAAACAACTTTTTGGAAATATTTTATAGCTTTAATTAGACAACAATAAAAAAACACGATCTTTGTGTTTTCACACAATAATAAATTATCTCAAAATTCCAAAAAAAAAAATGTCTTTCTTAATGATACGGATTCAAAGATTGTGCAATGTTTTCCCTAATTTTAACAATTTTTAAAGGGAATTTTTTTGCTTGATTTTATCAATATTTGTGTTCCCTTTTTTAAAAGGAAATTCAAAATGTTTTCATTGTTTCATCAAGTATTTCAATATTTTTTTCCATCGATTAGAGCTAAGTAAAAAAGATTGCTTTCATTATTTTCATATTTTACATGAGAAATAAGAAAATGGATTTAAAATCCTGCAAATACAACCACAATTAGAATATTGGTTATCTAATTACTGACATTTTTGATAGTATGGGACTTTATGTATACACGTTGTTTTTTCTAATGGCGCTTGTCATTGACGATATTGCCGATTTTAAGCCGATTGTGCGTCCCTTGTTTTAAGCAGCGCCAACGGGAGAAAAGAGTACGTCTTAGTTACTCACTCATCACATTCTATTGCACGGCCCTATTTTACAGGAAGGCAGATTCACACATAGAACAGATGAAAAGTAACCGTGCCCTAATCGGGACACGGATTCAGGAAGGCCAGAGCACAGGAAAAATGCATTACCTCTTTAACAAGACATCAGTATGTATACAAGTATGGACTAAGTACTCAATAAAAAGAATGAGAATGAGAATGAGAAAAATAAATTAATAATGAAGTAATATTTTTCATAATTTGATGCTCTAAAATACTTCGTTGATAGAAACATGAGATTCAAGTAATAATAACTAAAAATTTCCATGAGAGTTTGCTGACCATCTAAAGCTGATAGTATTGAACACTAGACTACGGAATTTAGTTTGTTTTACGCTTTTATATAATTTGAAAAAAAAATTAATAATGCATTTCCTGATGTTTTTTTTCTGAAAATTTGAGAACAAGTGTGAAGAAAAAAAATGATAAATGGCACGTCTGATGTTAGACAGAACAATAGTTATTCCCTCGAATGAAAAAAAAAGAAAGAAAGAGGTTACCGTAGTTTTTAAAAAAAATTTAACTATTCAAATACTTATTTCAAAAACCGACTATTTCTATCAAAACAAAATGGATCATTTTTTAAATAAATATTTGTTATCCGAAATGCATTCAACCGAATAAATTCCTATACAAGATAGGAACAGCTTCTTTTTTTACCAAATGATAAATTTCATTTAAAAAAATAGTCTATTCTTCTGTTATAAGAGATGAATGATTATTAGAATATCTTAAAGAAATTTACCTTTAAGGAGCAGTCATTTTTTTCCTTTTCTAAGTTTGCTATATGAAATCTTCCAAGCTCTTGAATGCTTAAAAAATAATGCATTTATTTCAAACTCACTTATTATCTATCAGGAATTCAAATTCAAATATATATGTTTGAACATAATTGAGCAAAGAAAAAAAAGTGACATTATAGAACATTTTAACACAGTCAAATCTCTAATGCTATATCATGTGACTGTGTCACCAGTTAAATAAAATATCTAGTATAATACTAGTTCATTTATTTGAAATATTTAATGCTAATTCTGTGTTTCTATTTTGGCATTATTTTTTAAACCTAAGACAGGAAATGAAATCTGTAATCTGAGTATATAAAACAAAAATTTATTCATGCCATTTTCAAAGTATCTTAAATTCAGATATTCTTATCTCTAGAGGGTCGTTGTGGCCTGGTGGTAAGGTCTGGGTTGTGAGATGTATGAAATGATGTAATGACCATTTCAGGTTTAAGATCCAATTCTATCGAAGAACCGTCGTGTAAGAGGGTTTGTGGAATGTTAAATACGTCAGGGCCATAGGTCCTCCCACTGGTGTGGTAAGGTGCGGAGCGGGAAGTGCCAACTCAGGTATCGGCCTCGTCCTTTGATAACTCAAATATTACAGGATTTTTCCCAAAATAATCCTAATGCTGCTTTACAACAGTGCGTTAATATAACTAAACTCAGATAATTGAAACAATGAGAATGTAAAATGATATGATTATATATATATATATATATATATATGGAGAGAGAGATGTATCAAAACAGAATTCATATAGATAATTCATATAGGTAAAAAAATTCAACAGGTTCCAATAGGTAATTCATATAGGTAAAAAAAAACTATAGTGAAAGTAGAAAAAAATCTAATGAAAACCAATAAGAGAAAGAAAATCCGGTATGATGACTTTTTCAAGGGTCACCAAGAGGTAGAGTTTCAAATAAAAAGTACATTTTTTTTCTGCAAAGGGTTTGACAATTGTCTAAAAAAAATAATTTACTGAAAAAAAATTCCACCTTTTATAGGAATCCCTCCTTGAGAAAGACATCAGGCCGTATTTTCCTTTTCTTGCGGAATTAAAAATAAAAATTTCAATACGGAATTAAAAACTGAATATTCGCATATGGATTATTAAACATAGAACTAATTATTAACATAGAAAATTAGTAGTAATACGGAAAATCATTTGATTTTCGTTTCAACGAGAAAATCCATTGTTACAAATTGCTAAGCACAGATTTAAAAAATATATTTATTCAGAATTTGATGTATTATGCAGAAACATGTTTGCATAG
>JAOUZG010033162.1:2431779-2446180 GCA_026289955.1 Argiope argentata
TATGCCAAGCTTTAGATCAAACAGTTTCTTTTAATAATAAAGCAAATTCATCTTTATTATAAGTTTGATTAAAATTTGTAATTTCTTCAAGTATCAAATTCTTTGGAAAAGCAAACGCATTAGGATGTGGAAATCCGAAGTAAACTATACTTTATTCAGATCGAAATTATGGAACTAATGACAGAAATGATACATTTTTCTTTTTCCTTTATCTGAATTAAGCATAGTTTACTTTGCATTTCTACATCGAAATACGTTTGCGTTTCCAAGAATTTGATACTTAAGGAAATTACAAATTTTAATCAAACCCCTATGAAGATAAAAGAAAAAAGTGAAATCTTAAATATACAGATTCTTAAAATCAACGATTGGTATTAAACCGATATTTCATCTGCAGTGTTTCAAAAATCGAATTATGTATAGATAAAATAATTGCAATAAAATCAACAAAAATTAATTTTATTTCAAATTTATTTAATACAGAAAATAATACTGTAACTTTATAAAATCAACGACCATAATTAAATTAAATGCAAATTTAATTTCCTCTTAGATAGAAGATGTTATTTTTTTTAAATTATTCACTTCTATCTAACGTTAAGATAGAAAATTTGTGAAAACCTTTGGTGTGCTTACATTAAAAATTTAACTTTAAAATTTATCAATCATGAAATTTTTTTATGTGTACCGGTTTTTAAAAAGCTATTCTCCGCTATTATATTATTGAATATGTAAAAATACAACAAATAAATAAATAAAGGAGTGTTATGATGAAAAGAAGGGTATAAGGTTTCTTAAATTGTGTGATCAACATGCAAACCACATTTGAAAAAAAAATTACTAAAAAAGATATTTAATCTAAGTTATAGAAAATATTTAATTGAAATATTTAATTTTCATTTAACTTGGCGAGTCAAATAGTTGTAAGTAGCAATTAATTCATAATAAATTATTAAATAACTTGATCTGTTTCAATTACATCCCACTCCGAAATTCAATAAAACTTATCAATGAATCATAACTTTAACTCATGCTTACTACGATTGTATACTATCTAAAAACTCTACAGTGAACTAAAAACGGAATCTTTTATTCAATTCCTACTATTAGTTCACACTCTCCCTATCTATCTATCTATATATATCTTATTCAAATTTTCAAATGCTAATAAAATGCTTTTTATTCATCTACTCAAGTTCACATAATTTTTTTAAAACTTGTAGTGGATGACACTTAATGTTAATATAATTCTTTCAAATATTAATTCCTTAAGTTTTTATAATTTAATTAAAAACTAATTTTCTTGTCAAAAATCTTCATTTCTTCATAGCCAAATAAGAAATGAATTCAGTTTGTTTTTTCTTCACGCCAATGAGATTAGGCGTAACATGTTTTTGACCGATTATTTCAAGCGTTTCTGTTTATTTTCTTAATGTTTGACGCATTTAAAAATAAATATTGTGAATTAATTGGTTTTTCCGATTGATTTTGAAGTACTTTCGAATTAAAATAATACATAATAAAGAAAATTAAGAATGTTTAATATATATTGCCTTATCCCTACTGGCGTAGAAAATTCACGCATTTTGCTTTGCCTCAATTGTCAATGAATCCTCAATTGACGTTGATAATTAAACGCTAGTATAATTTTTTGATCAATTATTTATAGTAAATGAAACTGTTAGGCCCGGATAGTTTGGTTAATAAGGAAATGGGTTTGCATCCCTTGTTTTGCGAGTTCGAGCCTACCAGCCGAATACTGTGTATACATGGTGGAAACTAAATTGGCCGTAGTCACAAAGTCCTTCATGTCAAGAGTAATACCCCTAGTGGTACTGGGTCAGAGGTGATCGTTCTTTGTCCCAGATCTAAATTCGATCAACAGATAAATGAATGAAATGTATGAATGAAATTCGCTCCGTAAAAAATGTTTGTGACGTGTGTGAACTAGAAATCCAACTATTGCTTTCTTCTGCTTAGGGATCCTACTCTCAGAAGCTTCTACTCGCTTCATCCAGTTGTAAAGAAGAGCACGGGAACAACAACAACAATTATAATTATTTAATAAAAAGTAACTAAAATAAAAAATTTCTTTGTTGACTTTGGTAGGAAATGACTTAATTTATTTATATATATAGATTACTTGTTTTGAGCTTATAGAATCAAGCCAAGAAAGAGACATCATTTAGTAAAATCAAGACTTGAATTTGGCATTTGTTAACAAAATAACAGAAAGTGAAGGAAATAATAACATTTACAAGGTCAAAATAGTAGCTAATATGTAATAAAGTAGTGTTTTTTTCCAGTTTATTCACCCGTGATGCTTCCTGAAACGACAAAAAAATTCTACCTTTCCATTTCCACCAGAAAACAAGTTACCGCATCTCCAAAGTTAGAAAATAAGGAAGTAGTTTCATTTGTGATAATTAGCTATGAATTACTAATTGATTAACTCAAATGAAAAAGTTTTTAAATAATTTGTCGTCTAAATTTTTTTTTCTTGATGGATGGTGAAAAGATCTAAAATAAGGAAAACGTATTAGCTTGTACGATCGTAAACAGATTGACAACGCACATTGTATAATATCTCTTTATAGAAAAAATTCTTACAGATTAACAGTTCGGGCATTATAATTCAAGATCATGAAAACATTGACAGATTAATTGGTAGAAACAATTCATAGAACATTACTTAAGAATTTTCATAATAAAGCGGTAATTAGTTGTCAGACATAGTTTATATCACATGTTTTGGAATGTTCAATCTCAATTAAAAATTAATTGGTAGATAATGTTCGTAACACATAATTCAAGCGTACGAATGTAATAAAAGATTAATTAGTAGAAACAGTTCGTAACACGTAATTTAAAAGTTTTCAATATAAAGGAATGATTAATTGTTTGAAATATTTCGTAACAAATAATTTTATTTTAATAATTAAATTTTTATAAAGGAATGATTAATTAGCATAAACAGATCGTAATAAATATCAACATAGATTAATTTGTAGAAACAGTTTGTAATAAATATCAATATAGATTAATTCGTATAAAAGGATCGTAATAAATATCAATATAGAATAATTTGTAGAAACAGTTTGTAATAAATATCAATATAGATTAATTCGCATAAAAAGATCGTAATAAATATCAATATAGATTAATTTGTAGAAACAGTTTGCAATAAATATCAATATAGATTAATTTGTAGAAACAGTTCGTAATAAATATCTTTGTAAAAAAGGATTCTATCAAATTGAAATTTTGTAACGCATAATTCAAGAATATAAATCTAAAGTATTTATTAATTGGTTGATAGATTATTACATAAGTTAAGAAATTTCAGGTAAAAACATAAAATTGAGCGACAAAGCTTCGTAAAACACAATTTATCAGACGTAGTTCCTAATTTAAGTGAAAAATTCGTAACTCATAATTTCAATACAAAGATATGATTGATTATCAGAAACAGTCGTAGTTTATAATTTAAGAACTTCAGATATAAATAAATGAATCCTATTTTTTAGCAATTTATGGACAACAATTTTAATTCTTCTAATGTAATAAAATAATTAATTGGAATAAATATATTATCCAATTAATTATTATATTTATTATTAATTATCTAATTTATTTATATATTTATTATTAATTATCCAATTACTTTATATATTTATTATTAATTATCCAATTACTTTATATATTTATTATTAATTATCCAATTACTTTATATATTTATTATTAATTATCCAATTACTTTATATATTTATTATTAATTATCCAATTACTTTATATATTTATTATTAATTATGCAATTACTTAATATATTTATTATTAATTATCCGATTAATTATTAGAAAATATACAAAATTTACTGGAATAATAATAATCAAGAAACCCTGAATAAACAAATAATTCATTTATAGAATTTTTTACTCAAAACGAAAAAATTTTAATAATATCAATATTATAAACAGCTAAAAATCGAAAATTTCAATATCCCAATTTTCAAATCACTTATTCTAAATTGATAAATAAGAATATCAATACTCTCAACACGCATACCAAAATCTATAGATATCATCTATATTGATCATGTGCCGTATCTAAATGCATGACACTAACAGTGACCACTTTTCTACTCTGACGTCACAGCGGATATCAGCCGGCAATCTTAGATCATAAATCGAAGATAAGCAGGAAGTATAACAAAAGAAATTAAATGCTCTCAACTTTTTTGCAATTCTTCGGATTATTTAATTTTTCTAATTCCCCAACGAGTTCTATTTGGTATATCGTCTGCCAAAAATGTGACGAAGCGTATCATGGCTGATACTTAGAGGAAATGCGGAATTTTAAGAACGACACCGTTCACCTCTAAATGTAGGAAGTCTGAAAATCTGGAGTATATATACTGGATAGTTAAGCAGAATCTGGCAGAGAACCTTTGGGTTCGATCAACAAACAATTACAGTTCTCTCTTCATTAAGTGGTTTGCCAGCTTTCCTAGAGAGGTGTGTGTTCTTACCTTACTTTGGATTTACCATTATCGTGTGGATATGATCAAGTATTACTTTTCATGCGAGTAACATTGTGGATTATTCGGATACAGAATCAAATTTCTGTGGATTATTTTTGTTATAGTGAAAATTACTGGATATGGTGAATTAAATTGTAGTTAAAGTGATAAAGTTAAGAAACAAATTTTAATTAAATTTAAAGAGTAAAAAAATTAGAACTAATAGAAATTAAAATCATAACAATTATTTATAATAAAACTTTCTTACCGTATTATTAAAGACATTTAATAAATAAATAGTAATGATTGAATTTAATTTATTAATTTAATTATTTTTTTACTAAAGAATACATTTTTATTTCAAGCAAACTTGAATTATTATTTTTCGCAGAAAATAGCATTTCAATAATTTATTTAAGAAATATTAGCAAATATATAATAAGATTTTAATTTAATAATTTTTAAAATTAGCTACTTAAGTTTAATTATTAACTGAATTAGTTACATATTTTAATAAGCTACTTAAAATACTAAACTTTTTCCAACAAAACTGAAATAATTTTAAAATCTTTATTATTTTAATAAAAATTATATTTTTATTTCACCCAAACTTAAAATATTTCTTTCTTCTGAAAATAGCATTTCTATAATTTATTTAAGAAATATTAGCAAATGTATAGTAAGATTTTAGTTTAATAAAATTGTTTAATTAGTTACTCAAATGATTACATTTTTTAATTAGTTACTTAAAATACTAAACTTTTTCAAAAAAAATGAAAAAATTTTAGAATTTTTATTATTTATTTTGAAAATTTTTATTTCAAAATTTTATTGATAAACACATTTATTTATAAATAATTGTTCCATAAATTAATGTTCCGTTTTAATTTTAATACATATATTAACTATAGTTATAAATTATATTATATTTATATTATTTACTAAGTTATATTTTGTTACAATTTGGCAAATCATTATTTAAGTTATTGTAATTTCCATCATTAGCATAATTTCACTTAGACTATTTAATGATCAAAACTTAGAAGCTAAGAACCAGGAAAAATAATTCCTTTTTTTTCGAAAAAAATGTAAATTTTATTGCAATCTTTAGGATAATACAAATTTACTTTATTAACTCTTTAAAAGGTGACATTTTTTTTAAATTTTTGGTATCAATATGCGTTTTTCTTGCTTTGCTGAGCTAAAAATGTCTTTTTTAATACTTTTTACAAACTTGTTATAGCAAAACAATATATTTTAAACAATATATTTTATAAAACTCTTTCTATTCTGCTATTTTTATCCCATATAGTTGAAAGTTGAAAGAAACAGTTTTATTTAATTGATATAAAAACACAGTAACAAAATTGGTTATTTAAATTATGCATCATTTTTGTCTTAAAATTATAAACTGAAGGAAGAACTTACAGGCAGAACTTACAGAACTTACTTATTTAAATACTGTTTCTGAAATAATATTTCTTTACAAGAAAGATTTTGCTTCATTATCACAGTTTCATCAATGTATTTAATTATTATTGAAATAAATTTATTTTAGAACTTATTATAACAAATTTATTATGTAAGAGTCCAATTATGCTCCTAAACTATGCTTTTTGGTAAAATTGATAGATTTAAAGTAATAACGTATGGAAATTTTATATTTCATTTGGTAGTCTGGTAAAATTTATAAGTTTCTATATTTAGTTCAGAAGTTTTTATATTTGAAAATGTTTCAAAAATCATTTTGTATTTTAGAATTGCATAAAACGTCTTGAAATTAATTAGTGTTTCAACAATTATGTCGTATCTGAGATCAAAACTATGCATTAATAGCTTGACAATTAAATATTTTAAATCAAAATAGTACTTAAAAGTTGCAGTCTCAATACTTTCATATAATTATACTGCAGATTTATATATTTTTTAAAATTTCATTTCATTCAAATTATTAATTTAAAAAATAGAATATTTAAGAACTTAATCCAATTGTTGGCCGGACTCAAAGATTTTTCGTAGTTTTCTTAATTTGATACCCAAGTTCTGAACCTAATTTTAAATTTGAACATTCTCTATGTATTATCCTTAAAACTTGTGCATTAAAATTTTCAAAAAATGTTTTGACATTTTTTTAAATTCTAGAATGATTTGATTGGAATCAGCATATCAAAAATTTGATTGATATGAAAGAATGTATGTAAATTTGCATTAAAAACTTTGCGCTCATTTAGTTAGTTAGTTAATATTTAAATACATTTTTATTTACGCTCAGTACATTTGGCAAACAATGATTTGATATATTTCAAAGTAAAATCTTACTATAATGAATGCATTTTCTTCAGAGATGGCTGTCCCGGTGAAGATATGCTTATTACTCTTGGTGGCGGCCGTATGCTACGTAACAGCCGAGCCTGAACCAGAACCTGAACCTCATCATCATGGGTATGTATTTTCTCTATATTTTTTAAAAAATGATTTCGTTATTTTAAATTTTATGATTATAAGATAATAAATGGTGATTAGTGTAGGCTAGATAATAAATAATAGTATTGATATGAAATTATACTGTATTAGTAGAATTTATTCATAGTCTTTTACTAACTGTCATTTACTGATGCCATATTGGTATATATAAATATATTCAATAACAACAAATTAATGTAATTAAAAAATTATATTCAGTTTTACAAAAGCCCAGGTTAAAGAAAAAAAAATTATATTATCTAAATTTTGCAGAAAGGAAGTTATTGTAGTGAAAGATAAGAGTGAACATCACCATCACCACCACCATCATCATCACCACAAGCATGGACATGACCACCACCATAAGCACGGGCATCACCATAAGCATGGTCATGGTCACCATCACAAGCATGGTCATCACCATCATCATGGGCACGACCACAAACATGGTCACGAACACGGTCACCATCATGCTCATCATCATGGTCACCACCATGGTCATCATCATCACCATGGGCATGAGCACAAACATGGTCACCATCATGGCCACCACCATGCTCACCATCACGGTCACCACCATGGCCATCATCATGGACATCATCATCATCATGGACATCATCATAAACACGGACATGACCACCATCATGGACACCACCATGCTCATCATCACGGACACCACCATGGTCATCATCATGGACATCATCACCACCACGGACATCACCATGGACACCATCACGGGCATCACCATGATCACAAACATGGTCACCACCATGGCCACCATCATGCTCATCATCACGGGCATCACCATGGGCACGAACACAAACATGGACATCATCACGGGCATCACCATCACCATGGGCATGAGCACAAACATGGGCATCATCATGGGCATCATCACCATCACGGACATCATCATGGGCATCACCATGGACATCATCATGGTCATCATCATGGGCATCACCATGGACATCATCATGGACACCATCATGGTCATCATCATGGTCACCACCATGGTCATCATCATGGTCACCACCATGGACATCATCATGGACACCATCATGGCCATCACCATGGACATCACCATGGTCACCATCATGGACACCACCATGGACATCATCATGGTCATCATCATGGTCACCATCATGGTCATCACGGCCATCATCACAGAAGGGCTGACATTCTTCAGAAGGGTCTTCATGACTTTGATGGTCTTTTGGGATTCCATTTCCGTCGATAAATTATTTATATTCAATGAAAATTTCTGCTCAATATTTTACTTAACGAAGATTATTTGAAATCTTCTATCTGCCAAAGCATCATACTGGGCAATGCTGTTTTGGAAGATTTATTGCCCCAGAAGAGTTCTACTACCAGCTCGGATAAACCATTTCTGCTCGCCCCTAGTCGGTGTAAACTCTGAAATTACAAATTACTCCGATTTCATTTTCATGAAATCGGGAGAAATTTAAAGTTTATCTTCCAAATATGCATGCTCAGGTTGTTTTATATGCTTAAGAAGGAGTTTTGAAAGCAACGATATATTTAATAATTTTTTCTCCTTTTATGGTGAATGTCTTATATTATTTATTTATATTCTATGTCACAACAATTTATTATGGATTGAAGAGAAATAAAAATTCGCTTAAAATAACTATGCCTATGTTTTTCCCCAATTCATGTTTATTTTTTAAATATATTAAAACATAAAGTAGTGTTTACATCTTTGATTTTCTAATTCTATTATATAATATCAAGATTTTAAAATGTCTCTCAATTTTTGCGTTACAAAAGTGGTGAAAATTGCATGCTTAACAATAACATTAATATTCTATCTCTATGTAGAAAATTTCTTTAAAAATAATTTTTAATTCTTTAAAAAGTTTGAAGTGTTATAATGTATTAGACTACGTAAAACGGTTTTAAAATCTAATACGGTAATCCATTTGTTTAAACTCATATTTATATAAAATAAAGTGACGTTCTAATATAATTTAATTATTAATAGCATTTAATGTTTTAATATACCATATAAATTATTATACCAAAAATATTATTTAATCTTTTTATGGTTAGTAGGCAATCTAAATACTAAAATATTGCTCGCAATTTATATGAATTATGGTTAGAAAGTTTGTGAAATTCCTGAAATAACATTCAATTCCTTTTAACTGTATTTGAAAGAGTTAATGACAATTTTTTAAAATAAAATTAATATACACTATTACGGTAATATGTTAAAAGTTAAATATCCTCTTTCTCACCGCAAACTGTATATTAATATTCCTTATGCAAAATTAAACAGTTGATTATAGCAATTTATATTTATTTTTATAATGTTTAAAAGGGAAAATTAAAATAACAACCTTATATCTTGAGAAAAACAATATAATTTTGATTACATATCATCATAAAATTAAAATTATTGTAGTATGCAATTTTATATCCATAAAATCTTTAGTATGCTCTTATCAAAATAATTCTATTCTTACCAATGTTATATAAAAGAAATTTGTTTATGAATCATACGTCTAAGATATCTTTCATGCGTTTTATTTTGAAATTAAAAGCAAAATTCTGCAAAACGCAATTATGTTTTGCTTTTTGAAAAATGATGGCTTACTAAATTAATTAACTAAAATCATTATTAAATTATTGAAAAGAATCTTTACTAAATTAATCAACAGAAAAACCGGGACAAAAGAAACTGATACGAAATTACGTTTTTCGTCATTTAAAATGGAGAAATTATTTATTTTAAAGTATCGTTTAAGCATTTTGTAAATAATTCGATTCCGTAAATTCGATTTCTACTTTCAGTGTTAACACATGCGAATCAAATTTTGAAGTTAAACTGTGAAATACATTTTTTTTGCAAGTTAAATTATATTTTTATTCGTTTTAATTGTTTCATCAAATGAGTCACTTTAGTATCGCAAACGACACAAAAAACTTTGACTCCCATTTATTGTTTTTTTTTAAATATCATATTTCCTATTTATTTCATTTCATAGAATCACTTTCTCGAAATGGCATTTTTCTAAGTTTTATTTACTGTAGTCATTAACTTATTTTATTTAAATCAGAGCTTTTGCAAATGCAATGGCAAAGCGTTATTAAAAGCTGATTTTTTTGAAATGCTCGTGCAGATAATAGCATTTCAATTTTTCGCCTACGGATTTTTGACACCACAATCCTCATTCCCAAAGCAATATCATGTTCTGACATGATAAAAAAAAACAATGGAGTCGTTTTGAATCCACATTTATGTCCTCATGAGGAAATTTCATGTATCCAGTTGCGGCTTAAATCCATCGTTATATGATGTCAAGTTGTTTAAGAATATTGAAGACAAGATGTGCTTATCTAGTACGAGAACAAATTGTTTTAGTACAGCCAGAGAATTATTATCTTGCAACTGTGTCAGATTCTCTCTTCTTTGGCTGTCACAAAGAATCACCATGTCACTGTGTCTCAAACCTGTGACAGCTGTAATGAATTCACAATTAAGCCACTTCCTCCATTCTATGAGACAAAGGCCGTCAAACTCTCTCATTGCTCGCTAAACCCCATTATTTGCATCACTTCCAGAACCCGCACGCGATCGGCCCATCATGCAATTTCCCTTTGCCTGCTACCGGCCAGGGCATTCTTCGCCCATTACGCAAACAAAAGACACTACCTGGAAATGGCTACAAACTGCTGACATCTACCAACGTAATGGAGGGAATAAAAAAATGGAATAATGGCACAAGTCGGAAACGGCCCACGAATTCGAATTAGGGCTGGCTGCTCTGACAAGTCTCGTGCGCGGGGTGAACCCTCACGCATCCCTCTAGTTAAAAGCCTTCGGGTCCTGCAGACATTGACAAGCGGTAATTGACTTGGAATGACAAGCTCTAAATGTCACGGAAGACAAGAGTTCGTGTTCGGAGGGGGTTGTAGAATGGGTTCGGGTGTTTGGGATCTTGGTTAGTGGTCAACAGGATCGAGATGACATTATTGAAATCGCGTCTGATTAAGGTGTTAAGGTTGGAATGAGAGTGGTATAGAAATTCTGTGATTTGCAGCTGTGTCGGCGTTGTTGAGGTTCCTTGGTAAAGACCAGTATTTGAGTATCGTAATTAGTTTCTAATGAGTTTCATCCCCTTCTGCTTGGGACATTTTAAGGCTTACTAAATTATATGTGCAATATAGCGTTAGAATGAATAATGCGAAGATATTTCATTCTTATGCAAACGATGCAAATAATTTTATCTTTAATTTTTTCCAATGATTCGAAAATTTTAACAAATATTTCTTTTACATCTAAAAATGTTATTTCGGGCATCGTTTAAAAAAAGATTTTAGAAATAGATAGCCGTTTACATATTAGTTTCTTCAAATGGTAAAACTTATTTGTTTCTTAATTATTGGCATTATGAATTTGCAACTTAGATCATAGTTTTTTCTTTGAATTCCAAATGGACATAAAGTTAAATCAGTATATCATTCGAATGTATTTTGCTTCTGTAAAGTAACAATAAAAATGTGTGTTTTTTTTATTTCTGAAAAGATTTAGTTATTGTACTATTGACTATCAGATCAAATAGATAATTTTAAAGCTCTTAATTTACTCCTTTAATAAAAAAAACAAACAGTGACAGATATTCTGTGTTATTTTGAAAAATTTTTATACATAGGTTGCGAATTTATTTGCTCGCTTATTTTAAGTTTATTTTAAATTCCAATATGATATTTAAAAATATATATATTGTGTTTTACTAAAATATTTCTTTTTAATTTTTAAATCATTGCTTTTAAAGAAATTAAGTTTTTTAAATACAATTATTATCACATTATTTATTAAAATAGTTTATTCCTCATTTATCGCGTCATGATTTTAAAACTTTGAAAATAAAATTGTCGTTTTCTTTTAGATTGCTCTTTTTTATTATTATTGTCTCTGCTTTCTAATTTTTGGATCAATTGAAATTTACCCAAGCCAATGTCAAATTAACTGATTGAATCTAATCCTCAAAATGGTATGCACCTAAAAAAATTTAAGCTTTCTAAAGAGCTCTATTTTGTGCTCTAATTTTCAAATTCTCTATATTGTGTGTTTACTGAAATTAATTATTTAATTTTTAAACCATCGCTTTTAAAGTAATTTAAAATTTTAATTACTATTATTATCAATTCATTTATTAAAACAGTTTATTCTTTATTTATTGTGTCCTTTTTTAAAAAACTTCGTAAATAAAATTGCCCTTTTCTTTTAAAATGCTCAATTTTTTTAATATTATTGTCTCTGATTTCTAATTTTTGAATCAATTGAAATTTTACCACGTCAACTTTACCTTAACTGATCGATCTAATTCTCAAAATGATATGCCCTTAAGAACTTTTTTAAGTTTTCGGAAGCTTTGAAAATTTTGAAATAATTGAAAGTTTAATTTACCAGTCCAACTTGAACAATCTGAAATCTTCTTATATGTCTCATCCTTATCCTTAGATTCCTGATGTTACAATTATAAATATTTTGAAAGAGCAGCCTATGTATCGTTTAGAAAAAAACAGTTTTATCTCAAAATATTGTTTTATGATAAACCTATTATAACACAGCCATGTCCATTTATCTGCTATTACTTTGCATATTCAAAATAAGTTGTCCTTTATTTAGTTCTTTCGTCCTTTATTTGAGCAACAATACATATGCAATGTGTTTATACGAAATACATTTACTAAAATAAATGGAGAGAAACATGACAAATATTTTTGTAATTCTTTAAAATATCATGATTTAATTAATTTTTAGACTTTCTTCATTTTTACTCATATGTAGGTCTAAATGATTCTGTCAAAAATGTAAATTAATTTATTCTGTCATACAATATTTAATAATATATTGAATCAAATTAACTTCTAATTTGTATATAATATCTGCAAATTGATATTTAAATGTTATATCAAAGATTTTGTCAAATGTACATGTGCACTATAAAACAATAAGGGGTGATAAGATACGAATTGTAGATTATTCAGTTTCAACTATGACTCAAGATAGGAGTACGTACTCAAAGGTTCAAGCCCTATAACCTTTATTGTATGAGGGAAAATAATGCAATGTTCACGTTTTGCTTGCATTTATATGTGTTTTGTAAATGTTATAAATTGAAATGATTTTTTAAAAAAAATCTTACTAACGTCATATGACCAGCTATGTACATCTTAACTTCGTGTTAATTAATTAATATATATGTTTTTACTGGAATTTAAAATAAACTGCTAAATAATTGTATTAGTTAGCATAAACGGATAAAAATTATTTTTTAAAACCTCTGTGGAAAGTTCATTCGTTGCCAAAGCTCATTTTTTAAAAAAATAGAAATACATTTTGTATTATTTTATGAATTATAACAATTATTGTAGGAAAAGTACAAAAATAAGAAATAAATTTCAAGAGTTCAGAAAGACAAGTTGTTTACAAAAAAAAGCAAAAGTAAAAACAAATACATTACAAAAAATATTTCCAAATAGTTTCTTTATAAATAAATGCATAGTTTTATTTATATTTTTAGTAAAAATAAGAAAATAAATTTATGAATAATATTGTGTTAAACAATTTTGGTTTATATCTAGGAAAGTTTTGCTTTATATTAATATTTGATTTCCGGAAAGCAAATAACATTTCCCATGGCATTTGGAATTTGAAGAAGAACAATATAACTGAAAACACAAAGCCATATAATCACTCAAGCGATTCGAACATTTTTTTTTCTTTTTACTATTGCGAACCACACAAAAAAGGTTGTTTTTCTTAAATCAGTACTCTAAACTTTTTTTTTCTTTAAAAGATGAAAGCTTCATATTTCTATCACACACTTAAAAAAGGTTTCGCAGTTATTTAAAACAAAGAAGCAAACAAAAATATATAAGAATCTTCTTTGTATATTATAAAACAGTTGGAAAGGAAAAATTACAAATTTACGAATTGTAAAAAGTCACAGGGAAGAAATATGAATAACATAAATTATAAAAAATAAAAAATATATTGAAATATTTATGGGATTTCTGGTGAAAAAAAACGAAATTATACAAACCCAATCTACTTATTAGAATAATTGGAAAATAGATATATTGACATAATTCATGCGAAAAGATTAATAATAAATAAGTTAAATACGTTCTTATCTAAATTCTAAATCGTTCTTACCTAAATTATTAATTCTTACCTTAATAAATTAAAAACTTATGAATCTGAATTTTATTTGATTGATGAGGATAATAGGAGTACTATCATTGGCTATTAAAAAACATCACCGATAAAAAAATCTAATTAGGAACTAATAAGGAATATAAAATTTTTGTTTGCTCTATAAATATAACCTTTTTAATATATATATATATATATATATATATATATATATATATATATATATA
>JAOUZG010033162.1:2453060-2474028 GCA_026289955.1 Argiope argentata
ATAGATAGATAGATAGATAGATAGATAGATAGATAGATAGATAGATATAGATGAACACCATAACTTAAAGTATAACTTATACTTTTCAATTTCAATATTTGAAATATATAAAATTAAAATTATGTATCTAATTTTGAATTAGATTCATTAAAGGGTATATTATTAGGATCTATTGGTACTTACGTATTAGACCGTCTTTGCCAACGATTTAGTAACTCTTTGGCGACGGATTCAAATTTTGAGATAAACTGTCGACGCCATCAAAACCAACAAAATGGCGGGCGGCAGTTAAGGTTTGAACAGTTTTTTAAGTAATGACAATTTTTTGCCATAATTGGTGGTTTAGCAATTCATTGGTAACGACTTTAAATTTGGCGATAAAGAGGGACGGTCTAATACTTAAGTACCGATCTACTTTTATGCCTGTGTATATGCGAATAGGTTTATTCAAAAATACAATAACAGGACTGGATACAATGCAGGACTGGATAAAGGGAATTTAGTGTATGGTATTTAAAGTCAAAATAAATTTCTGGTTTTGTCCCAAATCGGTTGAAGGAAAAACTGAAATTTATGCTTGGTTATTTTCTCTAAACCATAAAACTCTGAGTAAAAATCCTGGTAATGTGCTAATGTGAAGAATGCTGAAAAGAAATCGCTTGCGTCTTTTATAATTCTAAAGAAAATATAATATTTTAAATACTAATTATAATTTTTTTAATTACAAGCTTTTTTAATTATTTAATAACTCTTTACTCAATTTCAACTTCTAGATTCACAAAGATAAAACCTGTTCATCCAAACAATTTTGATAGTTTACTGAAAGATTAACTTGGAACTCCAGTTGTTCCAACAGTTTAGATAAATAGGACTGCAACGAAACCACCACTAATAAACAGCACCAGAATTCCAACCCAATGATGGTTCCTGCAATACCAATAGACATAAATTACTTATTGTCTTTAAAGTGGAAAAATTCCGTTTACCAGGGCTAAAACTGTATACAACGTACTCAAAGAAAAAGTTCAAGGAAATCATAATTCCATAAAATAGGACCAACTGTCATATTAAGAATTCAGTGCTATTTAATTCAGCAACCCTGTAATCTACATCAACCTCAATATCTTTCGATTACCTCTAATAATATGCAAAAAATTTTGAATTCCAGTACCATTATAGGTACTTACATGACCGTCCAACTTAATCGCCAAATTTGAATTCATCGCCAATGAGTTGCTAAACCATTAATTATAGCAATCCGGCAATGGTGTAATCCGCTGATCTTTATCGCCAAATTTAAATCCATCACCAATGAGTTACTAAACCGTTGGCGAAGACGTTGTAATACGTAAGTACCCCATTACAAATATCGCCGATGAAAAGAGGATAAAATAATCATAACCCCTGATTATTACAGGGATTACACTAAATATCTAATAATTAATTATAGGAAAAGGAAAAAAAACTTTACAAACTTTAGGAGAAATATTAATGACACTTCTAACAATAATCTCTATATTATTTAATGATTAACTATTTTTTTAAGAGTCCGAAACTATTTAGAATATTAAAGTATCTTAAAAATACTTTTTTTTTCTTTTTGCTAATGTTGCTAAATAATGAGGCACCTGAAATATAGTGATATGCAGTGCCAACATCATTTCAGCCAGAGTCTTATGAGGTTTTCCAAAAAACATGTTTCTGTGAAATGAAAATCCACCATGATTAGTCAAAATCTGGTCGATGTAAAAACCACCATAACCATCTAGACAGCAAACTAGTTCCGTCCTCTTAAGACTAGTAATAAACTTTTCGCAATGCCAGGAAAAACTTTCTTCCAGAACCATTAAAATCCTGTTAAAGTCAGTATCACTCACAATAATTGCATTTTCTGTATGGATTTTTTATGTGTTGTATTTTTTCTGTCTTCATTCATCTCATTTCCCAAATTGGTATTCCTACGAGATAAGTCCATCCATTACCATTAAAACTGAAATTGCGAATGAGCAAAAGTGTCTAGTACTGTAGTCATATAACAGTACTAGACAGTGCTGTTACTCATAGTATAGACACAAATAAATCTACGTCTGCTAGAATATTGTATTGGAATTCTCCATTGTATTGTATTAATTACTCTAAAAATATATTAAAAATTAATGGTTTATTTTAGTTTAGTTATATTAACCCTTTGCACTCCGAAAAATATGTAAATGCAAAATTATTCACCTTATATAAAGATTTGTTTATTACTATGATGATATGTCGTGTTCATTTTTTACCACGGAAAGAGAGGTGCAGTAGCTTCTGAGTATATGGACCCCTGAGTACTCAAGGAAAGTAATCTAACTTCTAGCTCATATGAGGGTGAAACATTTAAAGCATTGGGACTGTTGTTGTTGTTGTTACTAATGGCACCTGCCATGGACAAGGGCGTTCACGGCAGTCAGATTTTAACCATCTCTTTTTTTTCTTTTCTTTTCTTTTTTTGAAGTAGCGCCAACTAGGGCAAAGAAAACGAATTTTTTACACACTCATCACATTTGCTTGCACAGCTTCTATCTACAAGGGGGGGGACACATCCACACATCTTACAGATGTAACACAGAACAACCATGCCTGAACCGGGACTCGAATTCGGGACTCACAGAATACGAGGAAGACGCGCTACCTCTGTGCCAGAAAGCCTGATTTTATTGCTATGAAAAATAAATATACATAAATGTTTTAAGTCGAATTTCTTTGAAAAATTAATCTGCATCTTTCAACCATTATGTAGATGTTTTTAACGATTAAATTTGAAAAATAAAGTGACACTAGAGTTATTTTTAGACTTATATCGTAATTTTGAACCTCGATCAGAAAACGAGGAAGACACCCAAGTTGGCGACTCTTCTACAAACTTCTATATTCCACCAGCGGAAACGTTTGTCACCGACTGATTGAAATTGCAAAAACCCGCTTACCGGACGGTTCATTGATAGAATCGGGTCTCTATCTGGAAGCTCTTTGGTTTCGCAGTCGAGGCCTTTCACCAGGTCATCATGGCCCTCCAAAATAAAAGTCCGTTTCTTCTGCAGCTATTATTTTTCCCTCTTCATTTAAAATCAGTAGAATTAACGGTTGAGGCTTCAATAACAACTTTCTAAAATATTAATTTAAGTTGGTTAGTCCAGTTATATTGACGACCCATTTTAAAGCAGCACTAGGGTAATTTTGAGGTTGACTTCATAATTTTGAACTTCGATCAGATGACGAGGACGGCACCGGGACTGACACCAGAGGAAGGATGTTTGCCCCAGACAGTTTTAACGTGTACCAGACCCGCTTACACGACGGCTCTTCGATGGAATAGGGTCATGAACCTGAAAACCTACCATTCGGAGGCCGAAACCATACCGTGGCTACCTTCTAAAATATTAAATAACACCTTACTATATAAGTATGAGTAGCAACGTCCTAAAATAAAGATTAATACCAAAGAATGACAAACATTCTATACAGATAGGATTTGTGTCATAATATCCATCCAAATTTATATTGTGCAGAAGTTCCTCTAATTTTCAATAATACGCATAATACCAATGATGAAAACCCCATTGAGAAATGAGTAACTTTTAAGTAAAATACTATATCACAAATTTCTTCGCATCTATTTTAACTCTTTGCACTGAAAAAAATTAATTAGATGCAAAATTATTCTCCTAATACAAAGATTTGTTCATTGCTATGAAAAATAAATATACGTAATTCTTTTAAGTCAAATTCCTTTGAAAAATTAATCTACATCTCTGAACCCTTATGTAAGTGTTTTAAACAATTAAATTTGAAAAATAAATAAATAAAACGTCAAAATGAAGCACAAATTTGAAGAGTAAGAGGCACCATCGCAGTGCAAAGGGTTAAGCAAACAAGCAAAGGTTTTTAGCAATAGATCTTAACTTCTGCTACTACTGACTGTTTTTGTTGTTGTTACTTATGGCACTTGCCATGGACAAGCCCCCTGATGATACAACAGCAGATTTAAGCCGAAAAAAGCCTCTCTTGTTTTTGAAGAAGCGCCAACTAGGGCCAAGAGTACAACTTAGCCACTCACCACATTTGCTTTACAGCCCCTTTTTTACAGGAGGCACATTCACACATCTCACAGATAGAACACTGAAGAACAACCATGACCTGACCGGGACTCGAGCCCGGTGACTCCCAGAACACGAGGTACCTCTGTGCCAGAAAGCCGGCGTTACTAATGGTAAAAGAACATAACTAAAAATTCTTGATTCATTAAATTTTATTGAAGATAAATTTCAGTATAATAAAAGCTAATATTTTCTTCATAAATAAAAGATTGATTGAATGTATTAGAAAATATAATAAATAATTCAATCAAGATTATATGTCACAAATTTAGTTTATAGTTTGGTAGTAATTCAGATTAAAACGAAGCATTACAGTATTTACATTCTTGTACGCAGTATCGAAAGTAGATTATTAGAAACTTCCAAAGACTTATTTTGTAAGCATATTTTTCTATATTTGAATAATTAAACTACAAAAGAAGATAAGATCAAGGTGACTGACATTTCTTACTATTTTATGGGTTAAAATTTTAAACTCCAGAAAATTTTGGACAAACCTTTGGCATAATTGTGAGCGTGGAGTTCAAAAATTCTAAAACTAGGAAGAAGCTACAACTACAATAGTTTCAATATAAAAATTTCTGACAAGTACCGAATATCCAATCAAATCCATTAACGAGTTAACTTTTATGGGCATGTAAACGTATTATTTCAATAGTTTAATTGTATAAAAATTGGAATTTTTCTCTCATCAAAATTGTAAATTTAGCTCAAACTGTAGGCCCTTTTGAAGTAATTAAAGAAATGCAAAAAGGTATTTCATTATCTTCATTAAATTACAATGATATAAACACAAATTTCGAGAGAAATAAGCTAGTAATTGAAATTCGGTAACAATTTCATCATCAAAATTGTTGATGTGCATCTGATTTGGACCACATTCATCTGTGAGCTTATTCTCGGCTATTCGAATCGTGTATAAATGAACACGATGACTCAGAAGCATAATAAAAACGATGATGAAGATTTATTAAACAAATGGATTTTACCAATTATGGGTTTGTAACAATTTCTGAGCCCAATCGAGATAAAGAAAGTGGTGCAAATACAAATTTTATAGACTCTTCTGCCTACGAAGAATTACGTCACATAAAATTCATAAGCAATAAAATATGGTGGAGAATACGTCCTCTGTCGTTTCCGTTACAGCCATTCATAATTAGTAGAAAGATACTTGACGTACAACTGCTCTAGCTTAAATAGTCTTTATATAATCTCAATATCTCGTTTGTAGATTGGACTATCTCAGAATCCAGAGCCCAATCTCCACTGAAACATCTATTTCTTTGTCGGGAAAAAATAGGCAGGCTGAGAGATAAAACCCTTTGGTTGAAGTGCAGTTTAAACCCCTTATTTGCCAAGTTGACGATAATACGCCAATGCAGGCAAACTAATTTTTTTTTTATTATATAAAAACCTTAGGTTATATTCCTCCATGATCAGAAGAAAACATGGCGCATTTTCATGGTTGGCGAGTTGGCGATTTTTGAAAAATGCGCCAAGCAGGGGATTAAACAATCGCACCGAAATTATAATAATAGATTTTTGATGATAATTAGTACATAAATAAGTTCTATTCAAATGAATAATTTTAATAAAGGTATAAAATCACCTACAGAACTCTCATTGAGAAAAAAAATCCATGAAACGAAACTGTGAGAACAAAAGTAAAATTGGTAAATTTATAAAATCTGAAATCCGCTATCTTAAATTTCATGTTATCAAGTGAGAGCATTATTAATTTTAAGGCATTGTTGGTATTAATTGATTTAAGTCATTAACCAATTAAAACTGGTTTGAAACAATTATGTGACTATCAAAGTGACTATTAGATGCGTCGATATAATGAGAATCGATGACGTGACGGACATTTCTGCCAAGCTGTAACTTTCTGTTGGTGATTAGTAGTCAAATGTGGCAACCATCTTTACCATTTTCTAATAACTCTACTAGTGGAAAATGAATGCCCCAAAAGCGATAAATCACAAATTATCTTTGTAGCTTCCAAAACCTCAACCCAATACAACATACTGTCCTCTCACGATAAATTTAACACAAAAAAAATGGAGCAGCATTGCTATTCCCTTACATTTTTGAGCTGCAATTTCTATTTTAAATGATTTTTTTGGAGAATAATCGCCCAAATGACAACCTTCTGCAATATTACCTAATAACAATAAAGGTGAAAAATAGATAACTCAAAAGCGATAAATCGCCAATTCATTGACTTCTCATTTTGAGGCTTCAAAAACCTCAAACCAAAACAACATTATGTCATCACAATAAAAATTAGAATGTTTGGAGCATTTACATTTAGATTTGAACATCTATGCAACACTTTTTTACGATACCCACAATCTTATAGAATTTAACAATAATATTTTAATTCAGTTGAGCTGAATTAATTTTTAAACGCCAGAAATACATACTCTGTTTAATTTAACCTTATTTAAAATCAAAACCTATTTATTCTTTGGATTTTACTGTTCTCCTAAAACTATTAGAATCATAGATTATGTCCCGCTCCATTATAGGCTTACTGTCATTTATTATCGATTGCTTAACCAAAACGGATGACATAAAAACTTCAGTTTTCTTGCAGCAAATTCTTAAGTTAATTTGCTTCGCATAACGACTTAATTGACAACTGTCTTTGCGACGTTGAAAACTCATTCTTTGTTGTTGTGTCAATTTGGTCACTTGCATGAAGAAATGTTTATTGAGAAATTTGGTTTGCATTCAAAATATTCCCAATAGAACACTTACTCTGTACATTGCTTTGGTATGAAGTTGGTATTTTCGTTACGTGCTTCAATAATTATACGGGGTAATACGAGTAATTTCGATTTATAGAAACTCTTTAATTTCGTTGGGTTTGATGTGAGGAGAGCTCATTTCTTTTCACATGAAACAAGATCATCGGCTAAGAAAACCTCTTAAAAATATCCTCTGAATTGAGTATGGTATTGGCTAGTTAGCAGTTTCGACCTCTTCCGAAAATGTGTATCTAGATTGGGTAGCAATTGTAGTAATACGTATCTAGATTGAGTAGCAATAGCGAATATACTCTTTACATTCAGGATACGCTTAATATGAAATTATGTTGTAATGAAATGACTTTTATTTTTTAATTCCTATTAGCTCACACTCTCCCTAAATATATTTATATATCTTGGTCAAATTTTTAATCTTTAATAAAATACTTTTTATGTGTCCTTTCAAGTAGAAGTAATTTTGTCAAGTTGAAATAAATTCTAAAAATCTTCATTTCCCCACCGCCTAATAAAGGAACGAATTCAATCTACTTTTTCCTCACGCTCATGCGGTTAGGCTTAACATATTTAGTGCATTTAAAATGAAATTTTTTTAATTAATCAATTTTTCGTGTTCATTTTGATTTACTTTCGAATTAAAATAATACAGAATAACGAAAATTAAAAATTTCTAATCTGTATTGCGTTACGCCAACTGGTGTAGAAAATCCACGCATTTCACGTTGCCTCAATTGGCGCTGGAAATTCAACTTTAATATAATTTGTTGATCGATTATTATAGCAAATGTAATTATTGGCCAGGATTGCCTGGTTGGTAAGGCGTTGGATATCGGATCCCGTGGGCTGCGAGTTTGAACCCGTCAGCCGAAGACTCTTCGAGTGTGTATCTGTGTTTGGTGGACGTTAAATCACTCGTGGTCTTTCATGATGGGATTAATATCACTAGGGGTACTGGGTCAGAGGTGATCGTTTTCTGTTCCAGATCTAAATTACGATCTGTGGATGAATGAAATGTATGAATGAATTCTGTGCGTAAAAGGTTTTTGTGACGTGTGTGAGCTAGAAGTCAAACTTCTGTCCTCAGATGCTCAAGGGTACATACCCTCAGAAGCTACTGCACCCTTCTTTCCGTTGTTAAGTGGAACATGAAAACAACAACAATTGTAAGTGTTTAATAAAAAGTAACTAAAATAAAAAATTTCTTTGTTTACCTAAGTATAAATTAATTTAAAAAATTGCTTTTTATATTGCTTTTTTATTTTATAATCACATTTATTAATTTGCTTAAACATACATATGTTGCATATTAACAAAAGGGAGCATAAAAAACTATTATATTGCTTTAATTTGCTGTTAGAAAATAGTAATGTACAAAGCATGGTGCAACATAGATTCATTTTTTATTTGCTCATTTAGTTTCGACTTGGCCTAGAAATATTTTAAACAGCTTGAAAATTATGAATATGTTTGAGTTTATACTAAAATATCGTAATTCAATCTTCAAATTGTCTATACTTATAACTCGAATAAACTCGTCACAAACGCAAAATGTCGTATTTTTTCCATGTCGATATACTGTCAAAAACAGTCAACAGCTCGAAATAGCTGAATGAAGGAGACAGATAAATCATTATTTTTAATTTTACAAAGAAAAGGGAAGTGAAATATTTCATAAAACCTATTTATTCACCATTTGATGGTTAATTTGAGAAACAATTGTCTGAAAGTTTTCATAATAAATTGGTCGTTTATATAATTCGCTTACATATATAAAAACGTCGTATAAAGCGACGAAACAATTGTTACTATTTCCCAAACAATACGACAGACAACCCAACGCTACGGATAAAAAATAATTTCATTTGACATCTGGATATTTTATAAAGCCTACTTATTTGCATTTTGTGGTGATTTGAAGAAGATACTTGTTAAAAGATTCCACTGTACATAGGGCTGTTGGTATAACGAATATTCACATTCGATAAGAAAATATTTTACAAAATGTCAAACTATTCGATAGCCCCCCCCACACGCACACATGTTATGAAAGAAGATTTTAAAATTTTCATAGTTTTTATCCTAAAACACGAAGTATGAAAAGAGTATAGTTAATCGTCAAAAAATTGTAACTTGAGGTTTTGATGTATTAGATTATAGGACATTTCGTTAAGCGATAAAATGAAATCAAACAGAGCTTGAGAAGAAGAATTTTGCTGCTGATTAAATCTTAAATATCTACTTAGATGTAAGTTTTTCAGGCACAAATTTTGATACTTATATTTTTTGTGTTTTTAAATGGCTTTGCAAAGATAGTTAACCATTTATGAAACTCATACTATCGGCTTTCAGGCACAGAGGTTGCGCGTCTTCCTCGTGTTATGGGAGTCCCAGTTTGGACAGGGTTGTTCTGTGTGCTATCTGTGAGATGTGTGATTGTACCCCCCTGTAAAATGGGTCTATGCAAGCAAATATGTTGAGTGTGTAGTTAATTCTAAGCAAGCGTGTACTCTTGGCTCTAGTTGGAGCTACTTCAAAAACAGAGACACTCTATAATAACAAATCAGCCTTATTGTTTTAGTAAAATAAATTTTCTATTTCTCAATAAACTAATAAATTGCATTTATTGTTATTATTTCTTATTTCTTAATTAGAGCTATCACATACAACCCAAAAAACAAACTGCTATTAGATGTCAAGATAAATGTAGAGGCATATAATTTAGCTAGATTTATAATTGCACATTATTTGCGCATGTAATAAAACAATTATTAGGCGCATAAAATAAGTAATGTATTTAGAGATCTTTATTTCTTTCTTGTCGTGCTTTTAACGTTGTTATTTCTTTTAAGGGGACAAAAAAACTTTGATCCCCTGTCCCCTTTTTTAAAAAAATTCGGCGACAAATTTCGACGAAAACATGTAATTTCATTATTTCATTTTTATAGTTTCATCATCAAAATATAATCTTATATTTAACTAAAATAGTATTATAAAATGTATTGTTCAAAAAAATAAATATCTGAAAGCCTAAGAATTAAAAAAAGACGTCCTAAGGATTTTTTTCAAAATGATACTGCAATTAGAATTAAATATCTTGCAAACGTCCAGGAGTTTTTCTTTTCGAAGAAATTAAAGTAAATTGATTATAAGAATTTAGGTCAAACATTAAAAGAAAATGGGGGATGAATTTCATTTTTCGAGCTTTTTTCAGCTGCATAAAAATTGATTTTAGCTCAGAAAATTATAAAATTCTAATGATAATTCAGTAAAGGGGTATAAAAATATTTCTAAAAAATTAGCATTCAATTGGAATTACAAAATACGACAATTTTGTTCTAAATAAATTTACATTGGGTAGTAAAAAAATAATACAAAAAGATTAAAAATCAAGCCGTTATGAATGTTTTAAAGATTTTTTAATTATATATCTTTTAAATTTTTAAGAAAAAATATATTTCGTTTTAATTTTTTTAAAGAAATTTGACGTTTTTATACAATATTACATATGCATAAAAATGTCATAACACTTACTTAAATGATTTCTAAAAGCGTCTAATAGAGCCCACTGTTCACTTAAATAAAAGAATTATTGCAGTGAAACTTACCCCAATACACATAATAAATTAAAATAATCGGAAAACATTTAGTAAATTAGAAAATTTTTATACAACTAAATTTTCAAGATTTAGTTCATTAAATTTTCATATGTACACCATTCTAATTTTAAATACATTTCAAATATTTATTCAGACATTTAATACATATCCTAATTTGTAATTCTTTAGTGTGTTTTTTTAATAGTTTTGGCTAAAAGAAACTTCTAATCATTTAAGAAGTAATAAAAAGTAACAGAAGCATAATAGAAAACATTATAATAGATTTGGAGTTAATTTCGTTTTTAATGTAACTTTATCCTTAAAGAACACACATAATTCAATATCTCCAGGGAAAAAATCGGTTTTCTTTCTAATATCCATCTGATACATTATCAAAAACTTTTTACATCCTGTTGGTTTGTATGCATTTAAGACAGTAATAAAGTTCATTTGCTCTTAAAAAGCAATTTAAACTTAAGCATATTTGAAGAATAAAATCTATTACAAAAAAAATGCTAGCTATAAAACAGATATTTGCAATGAATAATGCCAATTAAAGTTAATGCATATTTACAACTGCGCCTCATTATTCGAGTTATAATGATTTTTCAAAGAAAAAAGTTTTCGCTTTAAGTATTTTCATTGCCTTTATTAATTATTATGAGCCTATCGTTGATCTTAGGGAAATTGATAGGTAAAAAATTCATAACATGAATTTCATTTTATTTGTTTAGTTTGTTTTTAAACAATTCTTTCATGAAAAATGTTTACAAAAATCCGTTTTAGAAAAAAAAATTGGATTGCAAATAAAAAAATCAATAATTATTCATTTATTTCCTTTTTTAAAATAAAGAATGCTTATAAAATAATTATCCGGGTTTAAAGATATTTGAAGAGTAATTAACGAATGGAATGGAACAAAGTTTCTTTTTCAAATCATGAAAAAAATGGAAAATAAATTCAAAGATAACCCAACAATTACAAATGTAATCAGTATCTCGAGCTGAAACATAAGACTAATACACTGAAAATGTAGTCTTAGTTTAAAGTAGTAAAATATTTTTGTGTGTATGTTTGTCTTTGTGTGAGAGAGAGAGTTTCGTCAATGTATATCATTCACTTTTGTGCATGCATCTTTTAACATTTGAGCATTAATGAAATTGTGCATAATAAATTTGCGTGACTTCGTTGCAAGAATTCATTTCAAAATTTTAGTTTCAGCAGTGCTAAAATCTCTTCTATAGGTTACTATTTTTACTATTTTACTATAACTATTTTTTTTGCAAAATGTTAGTTATTTCTCTGGATCTTTTTAGTAGAATTTTGGTTTAATTATTCTTAATAATTTATGGTTAGTAGTTTTGTGGGGGGGGGGGGTGGAATTCCTCCCCTTGCGTTTTCTACAATCTGCTTACAAAATCTTGTTTTATTCCATTTTTTAGTTTCAGTTGAATATATTTTATAGATATTGTAAAGGGTGTTCTAAAATCAACGCAAGATTTGAATTAAATAAAAAAAAAACATAATTTTTTAAATTGTTATATTTTTATTGAATCTTAAAGTACACAGGATAGAGTTATGCACAGATTAAAGCATAGGCCAAATGGCTTCCATGCTTTTGTTAGCACATATCTCTTTTATCTAAATCTTTCATGACCGTTTTGAATAAATGTGGCTGAATTTCGTTTATGTAGTGTTGAATTTCGTCCTTAAACGCTACATGCTAGTAATCTTGCTGCATATACCTTTGATTTTAAATATCCAAATAAAAAAATCCAATGGTTTTAAATCACACGATCTAGGGGGGAAATCTTCAAATTTTTGAAATGCGGCTTCAAGACTTTCCTTATTTTTTTAAATATTTTTCAACTATGAAAACTCGTTGTTTTGTCATGTAACATTAACATTTTATTGCATAAACGGTGACAAATTCAAATTCTGTGTTAATTTTGGGACGCCTTTTAAAATCAATATTTTGAGTCTTAAGACATGATTTATCACAGTTTTAATACCAAAATTGAAACTTTCTAAAAACTGATTTGTATTTTTTAATATACAATTTAATTAAATAATTTTGTGTACGTATATACGAGGCCCATCCAGAAAGTAGATTACGTTTTCGTCTGTGTCCGCTAGGGGCGGGGCTAGCGCGGCAATCTTGGGGCCAGAGCGTTCGTGCTGTGCTCCGTTCAGATATTGTGAAAGTTTGAAATGTCTGCGTTAATTGAAAATCCCGCGAGGTGCGTGCAGTAATAAGGTTTCTGACTGCAAAAAACTGTAAACCGATAGAAATCTATCGGCAGCTTTGTGAAGTGTATGGGGACAACATTATCACTGAAGGTGGAGTGCGTCAGTGGGTCATAAGATTTAAAAATGGCCGAACCAATGTTCACAACGAAGATCGAAGTGGGAGACCCAGCATAGTGACTGCCGAACTTGTCGAAAAAGTTGATGCTAAAGTCCTTGAAAATCGAAAGTTCACAAAAACGGAACTTTCTTTGAGTTTTCCACAAATTTCGCGAAGTTTGTTGCACGAAATCATCAGCGAAAAGCTTGGTTACCACAAGTTTTGTGCAAGATGGATTCCAAAAATCTTGACAGAGGACCACAAAAATCAGCGAATGGCTGCAGCGTTGAACTTTTTGGACGCTTACCATAAGGATGGTGACTCTTCACTCGATCGCATCGTTACTGGTGACGAAACATGGGTGAAACACGTGAACTGTGAAACGAAATTGCAATCAATGCAGTGGGGGCACACAAGTTCTCCCCAAAAACCCAAGAAATGCATGCAAACAATGTCGGCAAGGAAGATTGGTGTGATTTTGGTGGACTTCCTGGAAAGAGGCACTGCAATAAACTCTCAAAGGTATTGCCAAACTCTCCAAAAACTCAGGAGAGCAATTCAAAACAAGCGCAGAGGAATGTTGAGGTCTAAGATCTTGCTGATTCACGGCAACGCCCGGCCCCACACGGCAAATGTCACTCGTAAAGTTCTTGAATCTTTTAAGTGGGAGTTGTTTCCTCATCCACCGTACAGTCCCGACCTGGCACCGAGCGACTTCCACCTATTCCCAGCAATGAAGAAGTGGCTGGCTATGCAGTGTTTTGATGACGACGCACAGCTGCAAGAAGAGGTAACGAAGTGGTTGAAGGCGCAGGCGGCCGAATTTTTCGACGAAGGAATTTCCAAGCTCGTACATCGCTGCGATAAATGCCTTAATTTGAATGGTGACTATGTAGAAAAGTAGTATTTGAATGTGGCTTTCATCTGTATATAATAAAATTTGTTTCCTATACATTTTTTATTTTTTTATTCCAAAACTTAATCTACTTTCTGGATAGCCCTCGTATATGTTAGCATTTGTGGCAAATCTACACAAATGTTTGTGAATGTGTTTATGTAAATTTGATACCTATGTAGGCTTATTTGTTTAACACCTACTATATTTTAAATTTTATTGTCTATTGATCTTTAATTACTCAATAACATTTAAAAAATGAATAAATAAATCTTTGTTTATTAATATTTTCTCCTCCATTTCTGAATACAAATAAGGATTATTAACGAATTAATCATAAATTGTCATTTTTAAATATAAGGCTATGTCATTCTTAATATGAGGTTTATTCGAATAATATGGATCATGGGACATAACTTGAGATCATGGTTATATTTTAGGTTGAATTGCTTCGGAAAGCAAAGAAAAATCTTTTAAGGAAAAATTCAAACAAAATAGAGAAAGATTTCAAATTTTTAAAACGTTGTTGTTGATTATAACTTTATATTTTTCAAAATAAAAAAATAATGAAAATACTTATATTCTCCAATCAGTTTTGATATTAATTAGAAATGTAAATAAATCTATTGTTTTTTCTATGCCATTTTTATATTTTAAATAACGTAAGCTGTTTAAAATATGAGTCGCTTTTCTAAAAAGAAACAGCCCATATACAAAAAAAAAAGTCTTCGCAGATTTCGGTTCTTAGAAAATCTTTCTCAGAATTTTTATTTCATTCCAAAATAAAAGTCAATATGAAAAAAAAACATCAATATTCAAATAAAAATTCTAAACCAATTTAAAAAATAATATTAAATGTTATTACTTTTAATTACATAATTTATTTACCGAAAGTAGAGATTGATGATTGCACAACCGAATATGCAAATTGAGGAACATTTCTTCTTAAGTTTTATCTAATTGTGAAAACATGATTTTTTTTCAAAATTACACGTAATTGAGTTTAATAAATTATTACTTATTAATTTATCAAAATACGATTATTATGTTCTACAATTTTTATTTTTATATGCTTTTCAATTTTTAATAAATTTTCATTAAGTAATTGTTTTAGAATAAAGAATAAGGACAATTACAACCCTTTTTCCTATTAAATCATAATTAATTGTAAAAACGCGTTTTTTTTTAAAAAAATTGAAGATAACTGAGTTTAATAAATTATTAATTATTAATTTACCACAATGCTAATATTATGTGGTAAAATCATGATATCATATACTTTTCACTTTTTAAGAAATTTTCAATAAAATTACCGCTTTAGAATAAAAAATAAGGACAGCCATTTACAAACGTTTTTAATATTAAGAATCAGCTCCATTTTACAATATATCACATTAATCAATAGAATTATCTAAAAAAACTGCTCGCTTTTACTAATTATTGATTAATTATTAATTACTGATTTTTTCACAATATCATTATTACGTGATACAATTTTGATTTTTATTTAAATTGTATTTTAAATATAAATTTTTAATAACATTATCGTTTTAGAATAAAGAATATTGGCAATTATTTACAAACATTTTTTATATTAAGAATTTGTTCGATTTAAATAACATATCACAATAATCAATGGAATTACCTAAAAATCTGCTTCCTTATGTCCTAAATAAAAACTGTTCAATCAATTGTTATAAGTTATTTTCTAATCGTTGCCGCGAAGCAGATAATTCATGCATAGAAATAATGATCTATTCAGTTAAAAATGTTTTCTTTCCAAACAATGACCGCTTTCTTGAAAGTAAAAACATTTTTAATTGGTTCTCTTCATTACATTCTTTGCCAGTTTAATGAACCATAACGTAGTCATCGTTAATATGAGGAGAATTACATATTTCACAAAAACAAGAACTTTTTTAATTGACATTAAGAAATATCCTAAATTCTTTTCTTTTGTGTATAAACAACTAATAAAAAAGAAGCAACTTAAATGAAGCGAAAAAAAGTTTTTAAGAATTTTTTTATATTCATATTTTTCTCTCCTTTAGTGAAAGAGCACTTTTTAAACTGAAAGAAAGGTGGTTTTGAAAAAAGATAATTACTAATCACTCATTTCAAGAATTTTTTTCACTAGAAACATACTTTTATCAAACTTAATATACTTTAGTTATATACTGAAAAAAAAGTTTTTTTTTTATAATTTCATTTTATTTTCTTGACGTTATTTTTGCCCATTCTATAATATATGTACATTAGTCGATATATATATATATATATATTCATTATATAACTAAAGTATATTAAGTTTGATAAAATAAATAGCAGACACTTATTAAAAAAGATTTTTCAAAAATATAAATGGATTTCTAGTTAAAACCAAATCAAAATTCTAATGGGTTTTTTTCCTCGATATCTTCGAAACCTATTATTTTATTAAAATCTCTTTACACAATCCTTCCTTTTCATATTAAATTTTTAAAGCATTTTTAATAACACTGTTTTTCATATTTATATTTAATTTATTTGCGATAACACACTTTTTAACGATTTTAAATCGTATGCGTTTTTACGATTTTTACGATTACGATTATAACGATTACGTTTTTACGATTTTAATCGTATGTATGCGTAATCGTTGCTAGAATTAAGAGTAAATTTTTAAAAATGATTGCAATTAGATGAAAAAAAAATACATATTGTACTACTATGTTTCAGAATAAAAATAAGAATGCCCCCTAAAGGTTTCTCTTTCTCTATAACAATTAACTGGTATGACCGCTAGGTGGCGATACCGTATGCTGGTGGTAATTTCTCAATGTAAAAATTCTACTTTCATCAAGTAATATTTTCAAATTTTGGCTTCAGTGTTTTATGCATACGTTACTCTTTGTGGGAATGTTTTATACTCACATTCCAAGATTTTCCCAAATCCCCATTGGCTGAATTTGTGATCACCCCCGCCGTAACATTAAATCTTTATCACATTAACATTGCACAACATCAAGAGGTGGCCAAACTTTTCAAGGATACGGACTACTTCTAATTTTTAATGCCTTGCGATACACCTAGTGCTGTAAATGTGATGAGCTAAAGGAAATAAAGCTCTATAATATTTGTTATAAAATAATAATAAATATGTCATAGATATTTAACTACATAACTATAATCATGATATTAATAACAAAATGCATATATAATAATAATATCTGATATACCTGCATATATAAATATGCTTCTTTCAGTATACATGTCTTAGGTCTTAAAAAGGTGGTCACTCCCCCCCCCCCAAATATCTTGATGGCCCACCTGTTGATCGGGGCAGACTTAATACCCACCCCTGAAATACATAATTTATTATTATTATTATTATTATTATTATTATTATTATTATATTAATTTAATTATTATTATTATTAAATAATAATAATAATAATAATAATAATAATAATATATCAATATAGTTTTCTAATGTAAGCATACTTTAGGGGAACTGTTCGTTTTTGTTTTCCTTATTAATTTAAATTAATGCTTCATATATAAAGAGTTATACGATTTTAAAATACTTAAAATGCATTTTAATTACATATATTAAAGAATACATTTTTGCCATTTTATATTTGTATACCGAAAATCAAATCATTCATCCTTAAATATTAATCAAAGTATTCATGTGTAAATATTAATCGAAGTATACATCCTTAACTGCTAATTAAGAAATTTATAATTAATATTTAAAGATGAATAAACTTTAAAAATTAATCAAAGCATTCATCCTTAAATATTAATTAATACATGCATCGTTAAATATCATTTAAAAAATTCTTCCTTAAATATTAATCAAAGCATTCAATTATCAATATTATTCATTAATTCTATATGTTATAAATTATGCTTAATTTCGGCTTCTTTATTCTTTATAATAAACATATAGATTTGAATGTGTGTGTTTTAAAAGTTTTTTACGCGTGTGTAGATTTAAATAAATTAAAATAGATAAAGATAACACTGAAAGATATAGGCTTTTTGTGATAGAAAAAATGTATTATACTCATGAAAACTAAAATTTAACGAAATAATTAGTGAAAATTGATGATAAAAAAGTATAAAACAAATTCATTCAAGTTCTAATTTATTTTTATTTATTTATGTATTTATTTATTTATATTTGGTGACAAAAATAATTTTTGAAAATGGAAATTTTATTCATTTATTTAAATCTAAAATGCAAAGGGAAGGTAATATTTCTTAAAGTAAATAATAATTCAAAGAACAACCATCTCTCCGTATTTAATCAAGAAACTTACACGACACTGAAATTGTTATTATTTTTCATTGAAAATTTTTCTACTTTCTATTAATCTTTGAAATAATTCTATTTATATAGCGTAATAAAAATGTATTACTTTCAAATATTGCGGACAAACAATATAAATATAATAAAAATTAGTAACTAACCCAAAATTAAAATGTAAATGGCGAAGCCATATTTTAATTTACATAAAAAACATTGGAATTGTTGTTTAAAATAAACTTTGTCTTTATTATTGATTCACCATTTTTGTTTCATTCTTAATATATATATATATATATATATATATATATATATATATAATATTAATTTCATATTTAAGTATATATTTAATAATGAAACTGAAACTTTCGTGTATTACTCTTCTTAACAAATGGCACAAAAAATTAATTTTTTAATTAAAGTCATTTATGTTAATTTTCCATAAAAAATGTGAGTTATATTATAAATATTTGTGAAGCATATATAGCTTCAAATAAAATTAATCAAAGAGTTAGTAAGTAATATACAAAGTTGAAAACAAAATAAAAATAAATAATAAATGAAATAATGATAGTGAAATTAATTTTCAAATTCTATTTTAAACTAAATTTGATATAAAAATGAAAAACACAGGAAATTAAAAAAATCTCAAATTGAAGCTAATTAGTACATTTATAAAACCTCCCACATAAGCACAAAACTATGCAGATAAAAAAAATCAACCAAAGCATCCCAGTAAATTTATCTTTCACTTTCCGATAAAACAGAAAGGAGAAAAAAATGAAGCAATAATTTACGCAACATTAGCTTTCTGTCTACCAACGTCTTGCATTGCCTATGATAACTGCATCGTTGCGCTAACTTAACACAAAGTGAACGCAACAACCTTCAACCGAATAATGATTCGTCCATCTTTGGTTTTTTTTCTGTCTAACTCATAGACCCTCAGAGCAAAAAATTAATTTTAATACATTGAGAAAATATGAATTTTTATTTAGACTTTTTTATTCTCAACAGCAATTAACAAACAAAAAAAATTAGCTTTTGGTTTCTTTTTGGGTCATATGAGCTCAACTGCTTTTTTCTTCGAGTAAATGTGCTTAATTTTATTATTGAGGCTGAAATTTGAAAACTTCATTGGATACCGCAATTATCGATTTCTATAAAACTAAACATAAACATTAAATATTTCGTATCAAAATATTTTTTGTGTTATAATAAATGTTTAAATATTTTAAAAGATGGCTTTTCTTTCTAATATGAAAAATATATCTAAAATCTAAAATAAAATCATGAAAAAGTATGTTCTTTTTTTATTACAAATGTTTATTAATATTTTTGATTAATATTGAAATGAAATTTTTATTATGTTAGTTCGTATGGAGGAAAATAAATTGAAAATAATTAAAAGAAAGATTATATGTATTTGGATGAACTGACGTTATAAAATAATGTGTCATTATTAATTTTTTAAATTATTTCAATGTTTAAAACCCATACTAATTTTAAGAGGATTTATCATATCTGAAACATCATTATTCACAACCGTATTGGTGTTAACTAAGGAAATGATTTTTTAAAAATTCATGATGCATATTTTGTGTCAGTATTAACAATTTCAATGCTAATAAAAATAAATGATATCCAAAAAGTATAAAATACTTGCAAACACTTGCAGTATACATGTGGTATGTTTCTTTCTGTTTTTACCGTATGTTTAATCCATAATTAAAATTTCCATGCCTTGAAAAAATATGTCTTTTATTCAATTAAAAAACCTTTATTTTCATGAATTTAACATAAAATAAACAATGAAACTATTACAACTTTCAGGGAAGAGGCATTAACGGTTCATGAATTGAATATAAAAGGTGGAACTTCAATATATTTAACTGTATTTTGTTGAAATTCCAACGAATGTGTTGGTATGTGAAATGTTAAAGGGGAATGAGTCAAATATTTTCCCATTAGTGTGGTGAGAAAATTTAGAGAAATGGGTGCCATTTGAAGTGTTATTACTTGATCATGGCTCAAATTTAGAGTATTTTCTCCCATAACTACAGTGAAGTTAGAGAAGTAAAAATTCAAATAACAGATTCATCAATAAAAACTCTTGATATCATATCTTATGCTTTTATTCCCTACTTATACTTGGACATTTAACTATTATCTAAAACTATACGCTTTTTCTATTGCTCTACTTTAATATTTTCATAATTTAATCAGTAAATTTTGTTGATGCCTGAAGCACCACCTGGTAGCAAATCAGAGAATTATTGGTTTCAAGATTCAGAAGCAAAATTGAAAGAAGCTATATTTTAAATTTACTGCATTGGCGTATAATCGTGACAAAACTTGGCCGAAGCCAAGAATTCTCCTGGTCACTTTATCTGTATTAAAAATTTAAAACCAATTAATTAAATGAATAACTATAATACGTAAAAAATGTATATGCTTCAGCTCTATAAGTGCAATTAAATGCTTTTGAACCACCTTGTTAATGCATTTTCCTTTAAAAACAAAAATTTCATGAATGCATAAATCAAATAGTTTTCAGAATTTTTTTATAAAACTCTAGTATACTTTTGTACTTTTTAGGAGTTTCATTGGATAAAATACTGAAACATATTCCTCTCAATGAAATTAAATAATAAGAATTTTTGAACTAAGGCAAGGTATCTGTAGATTACAATCAGTACCAAAGAAATCTACCCAATTAATTAAAAAAGAAACAAAAAAGGTAGAAGAGATACTAATATAATAAATAGTCAAGTCAAAGATTTTTCTGTAACCGTATCTTTTGCTTATAACATTAATTTCCTCAAACTCATATGTATGCAGAATAAAGAATTTTCGAAGCACGAAGAGATACAACCAGTTCCACAGAGATGTATCCAATTAATTAAAGAAAGAAACGAAATGTAGAAGA
>JAOUZG010033162.1:2474038-2492184 GCA_026289955.1 Argiope argentata
AATTAATTAAAGAAAGAAACGAAATGTGGAAGAGATACAAGAACAGTGAGCTTAGTAAAGTCAAAAATTTTTTTGCAATCATATATTTCGCTTATAACATTAATGTTCCTTAAATTCATGTGTATAGAGAATTTTCTAGGAAAAATTTTATAAAGAAATTTCACAAACAAATACAACCAGTACCAAAGAAATATATCCAATTAATTAAAGAATCGAAATGTGGACCAGTGCAGTAAGTTTAGTAAAATACAGGAACTAAAATAATAAATTTGGTCATCGATATTTCTGAAACCATATCTTTTACTTCAAACATTAATATTTCTGAAATTAATAATTACTCAGAATAAAGAATTTTCCAGGCACATACAGATACGAAAAACTACAATCCGTTGATTAGTATTAAAATTCCTTAAAATGTTATGTTCTCTCTTTGAACCATTTAACAACTTAATTGAAAAAAATTCTACCACAGATCCACCTCATTGCCACCAAATAATATGGATCTATGGGAATTTTAGGGTAAACGAATCTTGACCTAAACCAAGAACTCTGCGTGCCACTTAGCCAGCACCAGAGTTTTTTAACCACCTACTTCACAATCAGACCATTCAATTAAATTACTTCGCCATTTTGGCATTCTGTCCATAAGTGGCTCTAAGTATTGGCGTGAACGGAAGCGGAACCACCGTATCAATTAACTTATCTGTCATTAACGACGTTTTTCTAAAAGGCAGAAGTTTGATTTTCAAGATTACTGTGTCACTCTCTCCACGCCACGCTCTAGTGGCTGTTACCTCTTTCGACAAAAGATGGCGGCCCCAAAAAATGGCAAACCAAGCGTGATAGACAGAACATTCTAGAATCTTTTTTTTTCTTCTCTTTTTCTTTTTTCTTTTAGGATGATTCCACTTTCTCCACGTTCTTCGGAAGGAGGAAGAATGGAACGTGACAGCGTGTTAGGTGAGGAAATGATAAAGTTGAAATACAATATTTGACGAATATGGCGTGTCATCTCCTGTCTTCTTCTCTTTTCCAAGTCCGTAAAGGAAGAGTTCTATTGTGCTGAAATGTTTGTGAGGCTCTCTTAAAAAAAAGAAAGAAAGGAAGAAGAAGAACTCACGAGAGATTTCCTATTTTTTGAGTATTGCAATCTCTTAGGAAACAAAGATTTTCAGAATAATATTTTCAAAAGAACAGAAAGTATTTTGAACTATATTTAAGGAACTTTCTAAAATTCAAAATGGCTAATAAGCGAAAAGCTAAAATATTCTGAGAATTTTAATTTCATTTTCAAAATATTTTTCAGATATTTAGGAAATTATTTTTAAAAGTATAAAATTAAAATAGAAAAAAATAACAACCTTTTCAAAAATAATTTCAAAATAAATATTTTATGTATTATTGATGACGTTCTGATTTTCTTAAAAAGCAGAAGAATAATACTAGTTTTGGTATTGGGTGAATCAGATGACGAAGTTTATTGTAAAACTTGGAAAAATGGTTTCTGGTTTTTTTTTAAAGAAAAAAGGAAAAGAAAAGAAAAAAAGAAGAAGAAAAAAGAAAAAGAAAGAAAAAAGAACTCACGAGAGATTTTTAATTTTTTGAGTATTGCAATCTCTTGAGAAACAAAGATTCTCAGAATAGTATTTTCAAAAGAACAGAAAGTATTTTGAACTATATTTAAAGAACTTTCTAAAATTCAAAATGACTAATAGGCAAAAAGCTAAAATATTCCGAGAATTTTCATTACCTTTCCAAAATATTTCTCAGATGTGTGGGAAATCATTTTTAAAATGCATAAAATTAAAATAGGGGAAAATAACAACTTTATCTAAATAATTTCAAAATAAAAATTTTATATATTATTGATGATGTTCTCATTTTCTATGAAAGCAGATGAATAGTATTAGTTTTGGTACTTGGAGAATAAGATGATGAAATCTATTATAAAAATTATAAAAATTTAAAAATCATTAATATGTCACACTTAAAATATTTGACCGTTCTGCTTGCATTATAATCTCCTTAAGTTTCTCCTGAAAATTATTTCGTTGCAAAAACATCTTACTGCATAGAACTAATAAATTTTTTGCTTTAAAATAAATCGTTTGTCTTTGTATCAAATATTCTACAAAAAATCTTTTTTTTTCCTTCCATTCAGTTGTCTTAAAACTTTCAAACAATATCTAGTAAAAGGAGGTAGGGTTTTTGATTAAAAAATAGTTCTCACTTATATTTTTTGCTATAGATAAAAACAGAAATAACGTTACTGCAGATATATCAATATGAAAAATCATATATTAATATAATAATGTACATATTTTCTCTTATATTTTAATCCACATTCAACAGAAAGGTATTGAAAATATACACTGTATATGCAACATCGAAACATTTGACCTTGTTAAATGTATTGGTAGGTATAAAGAAACTTAGATATCATTTTAGAAGACTATGTGTTTTATGAAAACCAGAATAGCATATATTTGTCAATTATATCTGGGCATGGGGGATTCCCTGCATATTTCCAAAGATTTGGAAGAATGCAGGAAAATAAATGCATTTGCGGAGGAATTAGTACACTTTACCACTATTTAAAGGAATGCACAGAAATCTCCGAACCTAGAAAACATCTGCAAGGTGAAAATAATGACTCGAGTTCAGTACTGACTGTACCAAGTAATCTTAGGACTCTGAAGGAGATGATGTCTAAAATGGTCACTTTTTTGCCAACTGTTTGAAAGTTTGTAGAGGAGGAGGTGGTCAGTAATTGACCACTTTGAGGGCCAATCATCTCGAAGAGAATATCAGTTTGATAGATTCGGTCAGTGTAAGGATGGACATTGCTAAAGACCACAGACGGCCACAACAAGTCCTGTCGATACTGCTACGTTCAGTGGAGGCGGGGTGGTTGGCTATACTTGTCTTCAAAACTATGCTATTAATGCATGAACTAATATTAAATTGGTAATTGCCACTCTCAAGAAAACAAAAAAACACATTATATCATTTACAATATCATATTTATTTGATATTACGAATTACATGGTAAAAAGCATTAAAAGGAACTACATTTACCAGCATGTAAAAAAGATACGTTTTTACGTATGGCTGTTTCCCAAAGAATTTTAACCGGCTATGATTTCCAAATAAGGAAACCATGTTATTGAGTAACAATACTGCAAAAATCCTTATGGGAATGCAGTAGTGACTCTTATTGGAAATCAACCGTATTATTAATTATAAAACTACATTGAGAATTAAACATTGTGTTTCAAACGGAACCCTAAAAGCCAATATTTCTCTAAAAGAAATGATTTAGACCTTTAAGAGAGGTAATACTATATAAACCACAGATATAATTTGATATAATTATATTCGTGATTAATTGATGTTTATTTCCATTTCAAAGATCTCTGATCTAAAACATTGTTATTTTAAATATTTTTCCATATATTTTGAATGCATCTATATGTTTGAACATTTATTATGCTCGATAAGTCGTCAATGCGTTTAAAATATCTAAAAGTATAACACTTTCATATTTTTTTAGACTTAGATAAACGCCATTAGAATTGTTTCAATTCTGATCAGATCAGAAATTAAATTCTCAGCAGAACATAAACTACCTATGTCACTTGTACCTATGTTACCTGTGTCACTATAGAAGTCACTTTTTAACTGGTACATTAGATTACCAATCAAAGCGACGAAATAAAGGTTAACAGATCTCAAAATATAGCATTCTCTAAAAAATTTTGTTGTATTCAGCTTCGAAACTAGAAGAAATAAAATAACATTTTGTCTTTATAATTTGTGAGAGCTCTACAGTTTCATAATTAAAATTTCTCCTTTCAAATCATCATAGGAGAAAAATCGAGGATTTGTTGTTGTTACTTATGGCACTTGCCATTGACAAGTTCCCGCTGATTACATCATCAGATTTTAAGCCATAAAGAGCGTATCTTGTTTAAAGTAGCGCCAACTAGGGCCAAGAATACGACTTAGTTACTCACTCATCACAGTAGCTTGAAAAGCTCCTTTATACAGAGGGACACAGTCACACATCTCACAGATAGCACAAAGAAGAACAACCATGCCCCAATCGGGACTTGAACCCAGGATCCCCAGAACAGGGGGAAAAATCGCTACCTCTGCGCCAGAAAGCCGGCACCGATAATCTTCAAAAGATCAAATCTTGAAACAATGCATTTTAAAGCAGTATTCCCACAAGGCCAAATATTGAAGCGTTATAGAAAGTCACTTCTACCTAAGAAAGATCATGTGATCTCGGTGGAGTATTGGCAAATAGTTAGATCATCGGGAAAAAACTAATTGCCATTCCGACAAATAAATCTAAATTATTCGCATTAATGCAATATCAGAGAAAACAACCGGAAAACTCAACAATTGACTTTGTGACACTAGCTTCATAAGCCAGATAACATTTGCGACACTGAAGCATAGTTTTGGTATAGTGGTTTTGTTACTCGGCTACTGGCCCTAGCGACACGGGTTCATATCACAACCTTCAACCCCCACAGCTTCATGTTAATCCTTTATTTACTGACGGTACTTATAAGTACCATTTAAATCTGGATTTCGTAATATGACTATTTTTGCCAATGGTATTCCAAAAATCATGGAAAAATTAAACCAAGTAGCAAGAAGTTAATATAAGCTAATAGTAAGAATGAAATTTTTTTAATTAATTAAAATATTTCTATTAATTAAAATTCTTCTCTTGGATTCTCTGGGATTATTCTGCAAGGATACTTTACTGGTTCAAAAATGGAGTTGGAAAATTGATGGCAACATAATTCAGTAGATAAAAGGTTAAAGTACCTTAAAAGTCGATCAAAAGACTGTTTGAGAATGCCAGTGTAAGTGATTTCCCCTCGATCATTTCTTGTATGCACAAAAATTATTAATTCCAAGTTATAAATATTTAAAATATTACATACTATTAAATAAAACATTTTAACTTCATAATAATTGTAGAAAAATAACAAAACCAATGCAATACTGCTAAAATAATAGTTAGCATCTCCAAAAGATCTAATTTAAATTTTGTGGAATCAAAGCCATATAAGCTAAGCAACATGTATATTTCGCCTCAAAACTTTTCAAGTTTATTTCTTTAAAATTACTGCAAATAGTTTCAGAAATCTTGAAAACATGGCACGTTTTTCTTTTGAAATACACTAGAGAAAAAAAACGTGTGCATTACAAATATTTTTTCGTCTCATTGATTGAGTCTAATATTTTATGCATATCTACAATTTTGATACTATAAACATATGCAAAATTTTATTTCCTTAAAGTTTTATTTTTGATATAACGAACTCACATTCACATGGACAGATCGGAGGAATGTAAATTATGACGTGATTTGCAGGGAAAGGAATGTAATGATGAAGTAAAACAATATAATGAATTTCATCCATCTATTTCGTTAGGTTTTTTTAGTTATCTTATTGACATGTCTACGATCGGACAGTCAGGCCTAATTCTTGAATATTATTGTAAGCAGTCAGATAAATCAGAAATTTATCTACGAAATTTAAAAAATTTCATTTCTCTTTCATTTTATTTATGATTTATCTGTCTCACATTCACTTCAACAAATCGAAGGAATGTGAATTCAGATGGAATTTGATTACAATTTGATGTAGGTAAAGGAATATAATGTTGAAGGAAAACAATACAATGAATTTCATCCATCTATTTCGATATGGTTTTTTAGTTATCTTATTGACATGTATACGATCGGGCAGTCAGACATAATTCTTAAACTCATTACAGTACAAGTAGTCGTATAAATCAGAAATTTATCTATTAAAAGATTTTACAAAATTTCATCCTTCTGAATTGTTCTATTGTTCAATTACAAAATTACTTTACCTACCTCTAGGAATTAAGAAAATTCACAAACTATTAATATTGTAATTTTTGTTGTTATAGCACTATTTCTTTATACATTTTATTTATAAGGAAATAGAAACAAAGGACTTTCAGTTCAAAATCCCCATTTCATTAATACAATATAATTAATTCGTATTTATTAAATATATTCAATTATTTATGACAAGTTATCAATTCAATTATTTACCATTTACAATATTTATTGTATGTGCATTTAGGCAGTAATTAAATTAAAGAGTAACTACAATGTATTTCCCTAATAACGAAAAGATTGTTGTAAAAATTTCATTATAATTTAGCATATGAATGTTTCAATATATTTTAAAGGCATTTATAAAGCTTTTAATAGCATAAATTCTAATAATTTAAACTCTTAATATGTAAATTTCAATACGAGCATATTTATTAAGTCGAAGAATATCAATGCGATATTAAAGTACCCGACCATTATTGTCGAACATTTCAACTTTCGTATTAGACACACAACTTGTGATCCTAACTTAGAGTATATTAATCTTAATATAAGGCTAAAAAATACTTGGCCCTTTATATAACTCCAAAGCTGACATAAAACTTTTATGAAAAAGTTGAATTCATGAAACTAAAGAACGCATTGAATTTTATCCTCCATTGACGTCTTTTGTTTAATAATCCAAAATAAAATCGCTATTTCATCTTTAGTTGCGCTTTTTGTTTAACTGAAAATTTTAGACATGATTATGCTACAGTAAAAATTTTGCCTTTTATTTATCTTCAAAGCTGACCTAAAACTGTTATGATAAACTTGAATTCATGAAACCAAAGAACACATAGAATTTTTTAATTTATTGTCGCCTTTTGTATAATAATCCAATATAAAATCGCTATTTCTTCGTTAGTTGCGCTTTCTGTTAAACTGAACATTTTAGAGACAAATATGCTATAGCAAAACTTTCACAATATTTTGTTCAATGGCTCTTTTTTATAATATGGTAAAGCATTTATGGTCCTTTTGTATCATGAATTATAATATTATGGATATTTCTCTTATTTTCTGCTATTAATCTCTTATTTTGAAACTTAATTATTGTGATTCTTTTCACTTTTCTAACATTCTTTATTGGGGAAACTCATTTGTAATTTTGGAGTATTTTGAAAACTTTTAAACATAAAATAATTTATTATTTTCTCTCTTTAAACTCTTTGAAAGAAGAATTTCTCATGCAACTTTGAATTTTTTTTTCTAAATTATTCCAATTAAATTATAATTATCACTAAGTAATATAAATGAAATAACATTTCTTAATAGTCATTAACATTTATTATGTTTGGTTTTATTTTTGCTAAAATGGCAACTTTCAATACTTCCCGAGATACCTTTTTGATGGAATGACACACAATTTCACGAAGAATTTAATAACAGTTTTTACATCACAACGAAATGAACTAAAACCAATAAATGTTCCATTTCCCTATCAAATTATGCATCAATGATTGTTTAAAACAATTTATTGAATTCTCCAAAACGCGATCAAATCATTTAAAAAAGCATTTGACATGCATGAAATAATGTATGCTTCCCTCCCCCTCCCTCTGATATCCATCCGTGTCATTGCTTTTGTTTGCATTTATTGAATGATGATTGAGTAAATATATAACGCAAAATATAAAACCGTTTATCAAAAGCCATTATCTTGTTTTATTTTAAATTTTTCAGAAACAGTAATTCGTTTGACAATGTTATTATTTTTTTGTTGTTGATTCAGTATTAAATCTGGTGATTGTTTCCTAAAGCACTGCAGAATACTGCAAAATTTTACTCTAAAGAATTACTTCATTTATTTATTTTTTTGCTGGGTACAATTACAAAAAAGCCTTTTCCAATTTTTGCAAGCCAACAGCTAAGTTGTTTAGTTGTATTATAATAAAGTCAATTTCGGTAGTACGAGAATCCCAAGATTGTCGTACTACCGGAGATTGGAATATTTATGCATGTTTTTGAAAATCTTATTACGCATAAGTTAACATGGACATTTCTTTTAACAACTTATCGCATGTGAGCTTACATGTTTTTTATTGTCGTATTACATTAGAACTTCCATGTGTATGTCCTTTGACGTCTTATCATATGCACACATTATTATTATGTGTTCGCATTATGTTATTCTTTAGCATAGTATTACATGGAAGACTTCATGTGCATAGCTTTTATTACATGGGAGCTTACGTGTGTATGCATTTTAACATTTTATTGTATAGGAGCTTAGATGCGCTTTTTGTGTTCCTATTCTATAAACCTTTAACATCGTATTAGATGAGATCTTTCATGCGCATAACCTTTTACATCTTATTGCATGGGAACTTACATGTATAAGTTTGTAATATAATATGTATGTTTTTAACAACTTATTTCATGCAAGCTTAAATTAGATTGCTTCTTTACAACTTTTTATTTTATTTTATTCTTCAAAATACATAAAATTCTGAAATAAAACTGGCCAATCGGATTTGACGAAAATTATGTAACCATGTCTTATTTTCATCGATCATGTTTTAACAACTAGTTTACTAAAATAATTTAAAGAAAATCCAATCTTCTAATCTGAGATATAGTAATATAATAATATTTTAGTTAAGAAATAAATATTATGTGTCGGCTTTCTGGTACAGAAGTAGCACGTCTTCCTCGTTTTCTGGGAGTCCCGGGTCCGAGTCCCGGTTCGGGCATGGTTGTTCTGTGTGTTATCTGTGAGATGTGTGATTGCCCCCCCCCCCTGGAAAAAGGGGTTGTGAAAGCAAACGTGGTGAGCGTGTAGCTACGTTGTACTCTTGGCCTTAGTTGATTCTACTTCAAAAACAAGAGACGCTCTTGCAGCTGTATCAGCAGGGGGTTTGCCTATGGAAAGTGCCATAAGTAACAACAACAATAAATATTCTGTTTATCATCTTTGCAATTTATTTGAGAAATCAATAAGTGAAATTGAATAATATTAAAAGATAACGAACAGTCTGGAACAAATTATCCAGATCATTTAGTCTTTAATGGCATAACGATATCGTGGATTAGTATCCTGGCATAGGGGTACCGTGTCTTCCCCGTGATATGGACGTCGAGGGTTCGGGTATGCTTGTTCTTCTGTGTTCTATCTGTAAAGTGTGTGAATATGCCCCCTGTAAAATTGATTGGGACGAGTAAGTATTTAAAATAGTGTAGGCTCTAGTTGGCTTTACTACAAAACAAGAGACGCTGATTAGGCTTAAATCGCTGACTACCTCAGTGAGCTTATCCACAGCAAATGCAAGAAAGAACAACATCGATATCGGGGGAACTGAATGATAAGAAAGGTTCATGACTGCATTAAAAGGAACAAATATAAGGCTATTTATATATCAAGATATTGACCCTTGTAAATTTTTGATGTTTAAAAGCTCTTTTTAATGATATCACAAATTTAAAGGCATATATAAGAAATTTAAACATAATCGATATCCAAATGGTTTCTAAAAGCGGCTGATCAACAAGATACTTAATGTAAAACTCACAAGCACCAAGTATATCTTACACTAGACGGCTATCTAAAATTTTTCAACAAAACGTTACAACTAATTACGAAATTTAAACCCAAATTAATTTGTGCAAAACGAAAATACTTCGCTGTTCCAACGAGTATTAAATCTCTGTATCCCAAATTAAGTCAATTTCTCTTACATTCAATTATTTACAACCGATTAGCAATGTTAAATTACAGCGCCAGACGTTTTCAATTACTGGCATCTTAATTTACATTCAAGATGCGTGCTAATATTAAATTCACCCAAGTAGCTGCATTTTATTAAAAATTAGCAAGTAAATTCGAAGTTTCCATAAATTAACTAAACGATTGTTCTCGTATGAAATTACAATGCATCTTTAGTCCCCCCTTTACACAATTAATATCAGCGTAATTATTGAAATAATGATATTTGATATGAATGAATTTGTTTATTCTCCTCGGGTTTTAATCAACACAATTATTTGGTAAGTTGGTTGAAAAATAAAACAAATGAATTGGACGGAATTCATTTTTAATGAGTTCTGATATTTGTTTCTCATCAGTGGATCTTTCACACTTTCCAAAACGAATTTTTGCTGAAGAATTTCATTAACGCCAGATGGCATCGGATCAGCTCTGTTAATCGATTCGTTTTCAGAAATAATTAAACTCGAGTCATTATCACTTGGGAGAGGAAGATCCGAGGAGAATATTTAACCTATAATGTGTGGTGAGACGATAAGTAGGCGATAATGAATTATCAATAGTGATTAGTTCAAATCCGTTACATCAACTCATTTAAAAATCTTCTTTTTAAAAAAATAATTTTATATTTAAACAGATGAGTCACATTTACGCAAATAAATAAAAGTTTGATATTACAAACTTTGAATAAATGCAGATACTATGAAAAAAATTGATACCAAGATATTAAAGACTCATGCATTTTCACAAATCAGATTTAAGAAAAGCTTAACCTTATCGATAAGATAAAAAAAAGCAATATTTTTGAATAAAACAGAAACTCTACCTATTTAACTTTATTGAAATCAAAGTTAACCAAAAGATTATTTTCAATTTTTTTCTTAGTATAAATGAAGCATAAGTTAGATTTATTTATGCTTTTGAAATCCAAACTAATTGATAGATTTTATTCAAATTTTCCTCTTAAATGCACTGAAGTATATAAAGAATTTTAATGCATATTTATCAAGTATATTAAGTAACTGAATGTATATTATTAATATATATTAATGCATAGTAATTAATTGAAAGTTAGTTCGGTTGTCGCCCTCATCATCTAACCTCAGATCAAAATTACGGTTCGTCCTAAAATAGCCCTAATGATGTTTTATAATTGTACATTAAATAACAAAATTAAAACTAAGAAGATAGGAAAAAAGAAACATAAAATGCTATAGTTTTAAATATAGTGCACATTTTTAAAACTTACAACTCGTAAATAATGTATACATTCTACTATATTTTAAAAACATATGCAATAAATAATTTAATACAATGCTAAGTAAAAATAGGAATTATTTTAATGAACTATTTCTTAGTTCAAGTAAAAAAATTTCCATTTCAATAACAAAACAGAAATATTTTTTAACTAAATAAATTGGAATATAATGTATAAATAAAAAAAAGATTAAAATGAAATCTGCTTTGTATATTTCAGTGTATCATGTCGGAACATCATTTCTTGAACGGCCAAGCACCACGTGATCGTACGAGTTAAATTATATTTCTATTCATTTTAATTGTTTCACTGAATGAGTCACTTTAGTATTGCAAACAATCTAAAAAAACTTTGTCTCGCAATTATTGTTTAAAAAAATATCCCATTTCCTATTTACTTCATTTCATATAATCACGTGTTCAAAATGACATTTTCCTTGATTTTATTTTTTGTAATAATTACTTTTTTTAAAAAATCAGACCTTTTGCAAATGCAATGACAACGCTTTATTAAAAGCTGATTTTTTGAGATGCTCGTGCAGATAATAAAATTTCAATTTTTTGCCAACGGTTTTTTTTTTCGCTTACGGATTTTTGTTTACACCACAAGCCTTATTACCAAAATAGCATCATGTTCTGATACGATAATAAATGCAATTACTAAAATTAAAAATTCATTAAAAACATTTATTATTATCTTTCTTTATAATCAACTGAAGTGATATTTTCTGAGGATTAAAAACATTTCTTTGTCGTTTAAATACGATAATATGTGTAATATAATAATGTCGGTTTCTATGTCGCATTAAAATGCAATAATAATTTTATTAGTGCGTCTAATTTGTCAGTTAATATTTTTAACGGTGTTTTTCCTTGTTTTATTTACCGATTTCTTAATCACCTTCCTAGATAATAAGAAACTTTGTTTGTGTTTTACAATTTTTATATAATTACAAGCATAATTTAGTTTCAAATTATATTTTCTACAAAATGAAGAATAGAGAAAGAAATCCAAAATAGTATTATACCACAATGGTCTGAACCAAGGGTTTGAAACTGCTAAAAATTATTAACATTAAAAACACTACATCTAAACAATACAGTACATCAAATATAACACATATATTTTGCTCAGTTTGGTTAATCAGTGGTACCGGTTTTCCCGAAATTTTTTATCGTATAGTCTCCAATAGTTTTATTTTTATTATTATCATTATTATTAACATATAAATTTATTTGTTATTATTATTCAAATAATAATTATATAATTAAATAAGTTTATAAATTTATTGATTTTAAAATTTATGTTATTATCATTATTATTCATATTATACATTTATTATCATGTCAGAACATTATTTTGTTTTGGGAATGAGGTTTTCTGGCGTCAACAAAGAACCGTAGGCGAAAAATAAACATTTTAATCCGTAGACGAAAAATACACATTTTATTATCTGTACGAGCATCTAAAAAACAGCTTTTAATAACGCGTTGCTATTCAATTTACAAAAGCTCTGATTTAAAAAAGTTAATGACTAAAACTAATAAAACCTAGAAAATTGTCAATTTAAGCGCGTGATAATATGAAATGAAAGAATAGGAAATGGGATATTTTTTTTAAACATTCAATGCGAAACAAAGGTTTTGGATCGTTTTCAATACTAAAGGGACTCATTCAATGAATCAATTAAAATGAATAAAAATATAATTTAAATTTCAAGAGCACGCGGTGCTTGGCCGTTCAAGAAATTATGTTCTGACATGATACATTGAAATATGCATAGCAGATTACATTATGATCCTTTTTATTATTAATATTCCTGTTCGTATAGATTTGTAGACTGTCTGTAAAGCCACAAATATCTTGTTTGCAAAACATGAAAAATAGTATCTTACTATAAATAGTTCTCATTGATTAATCAGTTTTACTTTGTTGACCTATTAACATCAAAATTTGACAAAAATTTACAGTTGTGGCCAAAGGATAATATACCAAATTTTATGTATTTAAGTTAATGTGTTTGTGAGTTATTGCATCTACATGCATGCAAAGGTACAGACCAATAGTCGTTTAACACTTTGACAGACTTTGTTCAAAATATGAGAAGCATATAAATTTAAGAAACTGAATGTCTGAGCTAGATTTTATTTAGCTAGATCTTAGAAGATGGAAATTTTAGTTATGGAATCCCCTTGCACTCAAATAGCTAGACTGCTTGCAGATAGATTGCTTTTAAAATTTGATAGAAAACTATAAATTAGGTCACAAGTGCTTATATCAAATTCCAAACATTTGTCTCAAATAGTTTCTGATTTATCATATTCATAAAAAGACAGACATAATGCCTAAAATGTGTCTCAGATTGGTCTCAAATCTGGCTATTAGTCAAATATGGAGTTTTTTTTTCACGATTACAATATTTCTATGTTTCATGCACGAGAAAGTAAAAAGCAATGTATTTTCTAAAGAATTGGACTTATCAAAAATATTGTTTATGTCGAATTATTTTAAGAACATTCGCTTATAACAAATGTTTTTACATTTGAACAAATTGAACAGCTTCCCATTTAAAAAAATGCACGCATAGAAATATCCTTTCATTTCCGATAACATCTTGAACGATTACAATATTTCTATGTTTCATGCATGAGAAAGTAAAAAGCAATATATTTTCTAAAAAATTGAACCTATTGAAAATCTTGTTTATGTCAAATTATTTTAAGAACATTCGTTTATAACAAATGTTTTTACATTTGAACAAATTCTGAACAAATTGAACATCTTCCCATTTTAAAAAAATGCACGAATAAAAATATCCTTTCATTTCCGATAACATCTTGAACGATTACAATATTTCTATGTTTCATGCATGAGAAAGTAAAAAGCAATATATTTTCTAAAGAATTGAACCTATCAAAAATCTTGTTTATGTCAAATTATTTTAAGAACATTCGTTTTTAACAAATGTTTTTACATTTGAACAAATTCTGAACACATTGAACACCTTCCCATTAAAAAAATCCACGAATAAAAATATCCTTTAATTTCCGATAACATCTTCAACGATTACAATATTTCTATGTTTCATGCATGAGAAAGTAAAAAGCAATGTATTTTCTAAAGAATTGGACTTATGAAAAATCTTGTTTATGTCAAATTATTTTAAGAACATTCGTTTATAACAAATGTTTTTACATTTGAACAAATTCTGAACACATTGAACACCTTCCCATTTTAAAAAAATGCTCGAATAAAAATATCCTTTAATTTCCGATAACATCTTGAAGTCCAAGTACCAAAGGTGAACTGAAGTGTGAAAAAAAAATCGCTTTGCCTGATAACTCCCAATCATTTGAAGAAAAAAATACACACACTCGACAATTAATTATATATTTTTATGTTCTATTTAACAATGATATCGAGGTCTTTCTGAATAGACACTGAAAACGCTGACCACGGATCAATGCTTTTTTTGGATAGTTCTTTTTTAGAAGAAAAAAACTATGACAGAAATATTCTTTAACTGCATAATAAGCGTATTATATTTATTTTCTGAAAGAAAGGTTTATGAAAGCATTCTGTCAGCAAATAATAATGTTATCAAGCAATTAAATGCAAATAATGCATTTAGTGAATATTTTATTTATCAAGCTTGACAATGCTCTGTAATTGTCATGAATTCGAAAACATTATTTTTGTTTAAGAACTTCGTAACCTATTCAATAACAAGAGCAGTAAACCAAAACAGTTTTTCTATTTTTTTTTTGTGTAATGGCATATTTATGGCAGTTATGTGATATCCCATTTTTAACTAGGTAAATTTGTTTAGCTATGCTAATGCTTGTAAATGTTGAAACATTTACTAATTTGAGAATAGAATTGGATTTTTATCTTTTTACAATTAACGAATTCCGTTAGTACTTTATTTTTAAGATTATTAGCTTTTAAGGCATTTGCATAATTTGTTTATAACGAGAAAAATCTTTACGTTTAGCATCAAAGAAATAATAACACATATCATGACAAACAATAAAATGTCATCAATATCGATCTCATTAGACAATAATAGCAAATATTAAATGAATGACTTTCATTTTTATCATATAATTTTATGTTATAAAAATGTCATATTATATACTAAAACTAGTTGGAGGAATAAAAGTATTGTCTATTAAGAAATTTGTTTTCGTGCCATATATATATATACCTCTTATACTAATAAATAGAAGATATTGAATTGTTGATCTTTATAGGTTGTAATTTTGAAATAAAAAACTTTTTTATCTCCAATTTTCCACTTTTTATTAAGATAATTTTTCAGCCTTTTAAAAGGCTTTTTAGAAAACTTTTATCAAACTTGAATAAAAATATTTTTTTAAAAAAAATATTTTAATTTTTCGATTAATCCTACGTTTACAAAATCTGTCACTTTTTTGTTGAGATGCCTTCTTCAAACATTAATAAAAAATCTTTTTAAAGGTAGATTAACTTGTTTAATTATGTAAAACGTTTTCAATGATTGGCCGTTCAAGAAATTATGTTCTGATATGATACATTGAAATGTGCATAGTGGATTTCATTTTAATCTTTATTTCTCTTTTCTCTGTACTGTATATTTATAAGATCCTAAACAATTAAGAATATTTAGGAATTAACTATAATCTTATATTAAAAAATCACAAAGAGAATTTTTTAATGCAAATATTTATAAGATATTTATAGCAACAGACATTTCAATGAATTATTATTTTCTTTTTCTCTAAAACTCTCTAGACTATAGACTTATAGATACAGTATGTTCCATATGATACTGTGAATATAAATGAAGATTTTATTCAAAGTGTACACCATAAGCCTGAGCACAAATATCCCATTAATTAATGAACCAAATGGGGTTTTTTTGTGTTAGTTTTTCTTGTTACAATGACGAGACCGATTCATTCACAACTTCCTTGATTTCATCGCCCAAAGTCCACTACTTGTTGAATTATTCGAGCATAGTAAAACTAATAACTCCAATGTATACTGCGAGACATTCCAAAAACTACGCAGGTTCATCCAAAACAATAGACCTTGGCTATTCAGGGAGAGTGTGGTTTTGCTCCATACGTCTGCAGAGTCATATACATGGAACTAGCCAAATTCAAGTGGAAGCAGCTCGATCACACACCCTACAGCCCGGATATATCATCCTGTGATTTCATATGTTCGGTACCTTGAAAAAACAACTAAAATGGAAGTGATCAGGAATTCTGAGAAAAGGGAGTTATTTGGCTCGTAAATGAATGGGATAGTTGTGTTCAGGTCTTTGGTTCATGCTTTGAATAAAATCATTTATACCCACTGTGCTGGTTCATATCTTTTTAGTTGAATACTCTGCATTTTTAAGAATTATGTTATTTATTTGAAAAACTGAACTCAGTAAAATTAGTTGGAAACATCCCTAATCCTTCATACACATCACTGGCCAAATCTTGCATAGTCGCTTTTGTTTCTAAAACCTCACCTAAAATTAATTTTTTTTCATTTTATCATTAAAAACAAAAACTGTTAATAATCCTAAAGTTCAAAGGTTTTATTTCCCTTTCAAATGAATATTTTCAGTGAAATCACAAATGTTTAGATTTCACTGAAAATTATGGAGCAGAAATTTAAGTTTTACAGTTTACGATTCGTTATGATAAATCTCAGTATTTTAAATTATACTACTGCAAAATACTAATTTATATTTTCTGCATTTCTAATGTTTGCTTATTTTTATATATTTTTAATAACTTCATAAATACAGAATTTCACCTAATTCTTTCTGTGCCGCTTTAAAAATTGTTAAGAATATATTTATATAAGATCTCGTTTTTATCAAAATCGGAATTAAATAATAATAACAACTGAAATTTTGCTATCTCAAATTTCATGTTATCATGCGAAAATATTATTATTTTTAAGACATTGCTTGTCTTACTTAATTTAAGTCTTTAATAAATTTAAACAGGTTTGAAACAATTATTTGACTATCAGAATATACATGCGTCGATAGATCGAGAATCAGATAGATCGTGGACATTCGTGCCAAGTTGTAATTTTTTGTTGATGATAAGTCGCCAAATATAACAAACATTTTAAAAGATTTCTAATAACCCTTAAAGCGGAAATTGATGCCCCCAAAGCAATAAATCACCAATTTTCTGTCCGTTCATTTGGTGGCTTAAAACTCTTCAAACCAATATAAAATTATAATCTCGCATGATAAAATTTTGTGACAACAACAGCAAAAAAGGGAACAACGTGTCATTGATTTTAACATTTAAATTTAAAATTAATTTTCTATTTTTCAATTATTGTTTGGTGATAAATATCCAAATATAACAACCTTCTGCTTCATTTTCGAATAACCCTAAAAATGAACTTTGATTTCTCAAATGCGATAAACCTCTAGTTTGTTGCCTACGCATTTTTATTATTTAAGAACCTCAAACCAAAATGCATCAATTTTCACATGATAATACAGAATTTCTATAAAAATTATATTCACTAGCAATATGTTAATTTTTAAACAGGATGTTTCAAAGAAAAGGGGAATAGACAAATAAATAAATAAAATAATGAAAAATAAATGAAAACGTGGAATATTAAAATTGAAAATAAGATATTATAGTATTTACTATTATCCAAAACGGCTTAGCTTATAAAAAGTATTAAAGATTTATGACTTATACAAAAAAATGTATTCAAATGCGATGATTTTTGGTTAATTCAAGCATTTTTATTGCCATCCCATTTCTAATTTTTAAAAAGTTCGCTTTAATTACTGGTATTTCATATCAATATAAATTAAAATATAAACTATTGCCTAAGTTTTCCTTGATTAGTTAGAAATAAATACAAAACTTGTTTATATATCTGAATTATTTTCATTAATTAAATACGCCCTTAATTTGTATTCTTAAGTGATTATAAATAATTGTTAGTATCTTAATAAGATTTGTTATTCATTCGAGTACTTCTCTGCTAAACAATGTGTAAATAAAAATAACCTAAATTTAAAAAAAACATGTAACATATTAATATTTAAGAAATAAGATTGATTAAATTTTAATGAAGTTTTTGGAAAAATTATTTCTATTTAAAACAGTGTAAATTATTTATTTGTTATAAATATTAATTTATATTTTTAAAGAATTGTTTTAAAATTAACTCATTTATTATTATTATTATTATTATTATTATTATTATTATTATTATTATTA
>JAOUZG010033162.1:2502360-2523244 GCA_026289955.1 Argiope argentata
AAGAAATTACAAAATATAAAGTTGAGCTTAATTTAAGATACTTAAAGTTTGTTATTACTATTATTAATGCCCATTTATTAATATTATTATTACATTTTTTAAAAAATCATAAAATAAATAATTTTAAGCCATTCTGTTTGGTTAATTGTAAATTTTTAAATTAAATATTACGCTTAAAACTTATTAGAATATTAATCTTTTTTCATATTTAATATTAAAATCATTTAATCCTTAATATTTCAATCCAAGATCCTAAAAAAATTATCACAATAAAAAACTCTAGATTTTGAAATAGAATAAAGAAGTTGAAATTGAATGTAATGTTTGAGACCATTAGTCGGAAAATAATTTTATAAATTTTAACAAATTTTTCTTTTTTTAAATTAAAAATCACAAAAAAATTATTTATAATTATCAAATTAAGCAAAAACATAATTTTAATTTTATTTTTGGTTAAATTAAAATCAGATTCCTGGAAAATGAAATGAAAATCTTTCAACAATGTATTTAGCACCATGCAAACCAAACATGATAAAGAGTAACATATTAAGCTTTGTTTAAATTACAATAAAATTTCAAATAAAGTAATTTCATTCCCTATTAAATCAAAAGAATTAACTTCTACAAAATTCCAAATATTTCTGTGCATTTTTTTTTCTATATTATGTAATCTAAATTTTTGAAAATCACAACTTTCTAATTAATTCATATTGATAAAATGATTTTATCAACTCAAAATTCTTTTTAATCATTTTTGCTTCATTTTTATTTTGAGAAATTCCAGTATTTACTTCAAATTTTTAATTCAAATATTCTTAAAAAATTGCTTAAAACATGCTGAAATATATGACAAATTAAAAAATTTATATATTATAGCTTGATGGTAAAAGTATGTTTGAATCCGGTTTTGAAAACTCATAATTTACTATTATTCAGCTATAGATAAATACTGATATTGATTAAATTTAATATTGATTTAGACTGATTGATTAAAAATATTATACTATGCCTTAAGTGAGAATTTAAATTTAAGAAATTTTTCACAATAACTTAAAGTAGTAAAACGTTTTAAAAGATTTTTTAAAGATAATTTCTTTAAAATGTTAACATCATCAAATGCAATATCCTTAATAAATAATAAATAAAATTGAAAAAATTCATTAAATTTTTTAATGAATATTTTTTTTTTCATTTTTATTTGCTGAATACCATTTTAATTACGAAAAGTTAATTATTAACAATAATATTAGTACATTCTTTTGATATATATTTAATATCATTTTGGACATCCAGTATTCAAATTTTCAAACAACATATTGAATAACTTACTGCTTATTTTTAGATGAAGGTAAGCATGAAGACCTGCCTCATCATCCTGATGATGGCGGTTTGCTTCGCTGCTGCTGATCCGATTCCAGAACCTGAACCTGAACCAGGACAGTAAGTTAAAATTTATAAGTTTAATAACTAAACAAAGAACATAAAATGTATTTTTAAAGTAATTTTCTTTAAAAATTTAATTTTAATGGAAAAACAATGCATTATGCATTAAAAATTAATCTATTTAAGTAAAAAAACAACTTAGAAATTTACAAATGATAGTAAAAATATACATAAATTATCAAAATGATTTTAAATTTTTTATTAATCAAATTCATTAATAATCAAATGCAATCTTACTTCATTTTCAAAAAAACAACTCATAAATTTATATTTTTTCCAGTGATGAGAAGAAAGTGATTGTCATTAAAGACCAAACCGAGCATCACCATCATCACCACCACCATCACCATCATGCCCATGGTCATGAACATAAACACGATCATAAACATGGTCACGATCACAAGCATGATCATCACCATGGACATGATCATAAGCATCATCACAACCATGACCACAAGCACGGACATGACCATCATCACAAGCATGGGCATGACCATCTTCACAAGCATGGACACGATCACCGCCACAAGCATGGACACCATCATCTCCACAAGCACGGACACGACCATCATCACAAACATGGACATGATCATCACCACAAGCATGGACATCATCATGGACACCACCACCTCCACAAACATGGCCACGATCACCAGCACAAACATGGGCACCATCACGGACACCACCATGCTCATCATCATGGGCACCACCACCTCCACAAGCATGGTCATGACCATCATCATAAGCACGGACATGACCACCACCACAAGCACGGACATCACCATCATCATGGTCACCATCATCTCCACAAACACGGACATGATCATCATCATAAGCATGGACATGACCACCTCCATAAACATGGACATCATCATGGTCACCACCACAGCCATGGGCATCATCATGGGCATGACCACCATCACAAACACGGACATCACCATGGACACCATCATGGGCATCATCACTCTCACCATCATGGACACCGCCACGGACACCATCATGGACACCACCATGGACACCATCACGGACATCACCACAAGCACGGACACCATCATGGACATCATCATGGTCACCACCACGGACATCACCACAAGCACGGACACCATCATGAACATCACCATGGACACGGGCATCATCATGGCCACCATCACGGTCATCATCATAGCATCTTGCATGGCCATGGATTTGGAGGACATGGCTTGGGCTCCCATGGTCTCGGTGGATTTAGTTACGGTGGCCTTGGAGACCACCACAGCATTTTCTAATTTAGCAATCTTCGCTTCGAAATCAGCATTGCCAAAATTGTGTTCTAACTGGTTTTCCATGTGTAGATCAATATAGAAAAGTGAAAATTTTCATTTTCAGTGAACAACTGATGAAAGCAGAAATGGCTAATTTGATAGATTTCTCTTGCCATCTGAATCATAGTTCTTATTTATTTATTTTTATCTCTCTCTTACTTCATACGCAGATATGAATTGCCAAATATATCTAATCTCGGAAGACTGTTGAGCTGGAATGATTTTTCTTTCCCTCCTATCCATTCTGGTAAGAAGCACAAGAAATGATCATGAATCATTTTTTAAATCTTTTAATGTGTATTTCCTATGCTTTCGACAGTGCAGTTATTCTACCTAAGAAGAATGAGGATTTGGTGTCATCTGGTTGGGATTCTTAAATACTTCTCTGTGACCGCTCATTTCATGTGTCAAAATATTTGTGATGGTTAGTGATTTTGAACATTGGTTGTCGGTGCAATAAAAGAACTTAATTGAAAATTATGTGTCCTTAATTTATTTAAGTTATTGCTTCTTACAAAAAACTCTTTTCAATAATTACAAAATAACATGTAACACAGAAACTATCATATTTTATAGAAGTAATCCAATAATTACAGTAAAAATATTTCTTTTAATTTAATTTTTAATAAGATCATAATTTTCAAAAAGCATTGCATGACTGAAATTTGTAATTTTCAGAAGTGAAAGTATCATAATCTCATGAGGATACAAGTAATTTTACCGAAAGCCTTCTCCCTAGCTAGAAAATATTTCTAAATTTCTTTGTAGTAACTTAGTTTTTAATCTTAAAATAATTTCTCAACCAAAATCTCGTTTTACATGCCTGAAACTATCAAAGTTAATAAAATGGTAATTTTTATTAAATTATACACTTTCTGCTTCCAAAATTTTAAGAACAATTCTCATTTATAAGTTAAGATTTATTTGTTTTCTTAGAGTTATATAATTTTAAGGTTACAGAGAAATACTTTGGTTACAAATATGCATCTTTGCGAAGCAAGTATTAAAAATTTAATCTTGGAATTTTTTTTATTATTCAACTAAATATAAACGTAGGAGAATAAAAGAATAATATATATTTATTTCAGAGAATAAAAATAATTTTTAGCTTTGTCAAAACAATTTCTCAAATACATTTATTTTCAAAATTTATTTAATCTACTTTAAATAATTAAATACATCTTTATAAAACAAATTTAAACAATTATTTTCTTACATTTACAATTATAATTTATTCCTATTACCTACTGAAATTGTTATTAAAAAGAAACTTAAGTGGCAGGCTAGTTAAGCCATATCATTAGTATTAACAATTAAACCAAATAAAATATTTATTAAAATAATTTAATTTGTAGTTATAAATATTTTTATATATTATTTTAAATTTAAACTTTCTAAAGTGTTTAAAATTGCAATTTTTATAATTTCAAATGGTAAAGCCTAATAGGAAGCTTTAAATAATTAAATAATATATACAAAAGAAATTAAAAACTACTTTTTAAGCAATCAACAATTAACATTATATTTCAAAAAGTATAGCAAAAATAATTAACATGAACATTAAACTACTGAGAGAATTATTAAGAAAATTGAACCACTTTACGGGTCAAAGATGATGACTCTCTGTCAGAGATCTAAATTGCGATTTGTAAATGAATGAAATCCTCCCAGTAAAAAAGTGTTTGTGACGTGTGTGAGCTAAAAGTCAGACTTCTGGACTCGGGTGCTCAAGGGTCAATACCCTCAGAAGCTACTGCACCCCTCCTTCCATTGTAAAAGAGGAACACGAGAATAACAATAAGAAAATTAAACAATAAGATTTAAAAAGTTTAAGAAACAAAAAATTATCTTTGTATTTATGAGTTAAACAATTGCTAATTCAATTTAAAACCAGGCTACAAATAAATGTAATTTTCCACTTCAGTTTTACCAATAATTAAATTTGAGCATTTTATGGTTTCATGAAAGAAGTTTGAAATTAAATTCATTATCCAAGAAAAATTAATATCACAAATAAAATATCACATCTTAAAGTTATGTAATTTTACATAATTTTACTTAATTATTTGCAAAATCAGAAAAATCTAAATTTTAGTAGCATACCTGTAATAAGTAAAAAAGATTCTCATTGATAAAATTCAGAGAAAAATCATATACGATCATTACTTTCCGCTAACACTTACTTTTCTTTTTATTTATTAAATTTTAAAAATACATTCTAATTACTATGGCCATAACTAATTATAACTACAATTAAAATTTAAAAATTGTTAAGAATAATTGGAAGTTTCCTTTTTAAAGAGCTGAAAATTTGAAGAAATATGATAAAAAGTCGCATTATATTAACATAAGAAAAGATGTCTTGAATTTCTTTATCTTAAAATTTGAATAAATCATTGATCATGTTTCCGCATTTTATTGATAAAATTTCACAAAAATGCTTGTCTAAGCAATGTGCCTCTAATTATATTAAGCTATCCTCAATTAAGAATTAAAATGATACACCGAATAAATTTTTCCAAAACGCGCAGATAAGTTGTGATTGTGAATGTTAAACTGAGGTCAAAATTCTTTTTCTTTTCCCTTTGATTTTCAACTAACCTTTGTTCTCTATTTTGTAGAGTCAAGCCAAACATATGTGCTTTATATGAAGCTGAAAATTTGGCATAGGCAAAGAAAAAGTATTCGAAATTTTAATTTATGCCAATTTGATATTAGAATTAGAACATCATTTAACTATCTTTCGTAAGATTATCACTTTAGTTTAAAATGAAAATGGATTTACATTATTAAATAAATACTCAAAATTAAGAGAAAGCGTATTTTAAACAAAATATATGTGGAAGGTTTTGTTCTTTAAATCTAATACCTCAAAAACAATTTTACATTAGTCACCCTCCCTCCAAAAATTTCATATCTGATTTTATATAAATTTTTTATCAAAAATGCTTAAATGACTTATTTTTAATTCAGAAATCATTTTTGTAGGGTAAAGTAACATTTAAAAGTAAAATTAAAGTAGTTTTAAGTGCAGTAAAGTGAAATTTATACAATCTTTACTTATATCAGTTATATGAAGATTATGAAGTTATTAGTTATATGAAGATTATGGAGTTATTAGTTATATGAAGATTATGAAGTTATTAGTAATATGAAGATTATGAAGTTATTAGTTATATGAATATTATGGAATTATTAGTTATATGAAGATTATGAAGTTATTAGTTATATGAAGATTATGAAGTTATTAGCTTTATGAAGATTATGAAGTGATATATAGATTATGAAGCTTCATTCAATTATATGAAGGCTATTGCTTTATGAAAGCTTTTTGTTTTTTTATATGTATTGTAACATATATGCTTTGCGAATCTTTCCTAAAGACTTTCATTCGTCATAAACATTTTGAGTAAGTACGTTAAAGTATGAATGACTTAGCAATTTGATAAGAAAATTGCAGATAATGAAGTTTATAAACACTTGCCTTCCTCATGGAATTTTTATTTTAAAACTTGAAACAGTTTGTGGAAAATAAAATTATTTATCAGCTAAATCACTACCTGGCCCGAATTTATTTTTATCTTTTCTAAATGAATTAATAATATACAATAAAAATGTAAAACAGGGCTACATAAAATAGCATACAGGCAAATTGATTCTAATATTATATTAATATGAAAAAAAGCAGAAAATCAATGAATAAACTAAATTTTTATCAGAAAAGTTACATAACATCTTTACTTATAAAGTCGCTTAGAATTTTCAAAATAAGTAGGTATAGCATTCTTTCGTAAGAAGTTTCAAAAACGTTTCCTAACAGAACAACAAGGTAAGCAATAATCTTTACCAATAAGAGATGTTTCAAGCATTCTCACTCAATATTGAACGACATTTTTATCTAAAGTCCCCTTTAAAAGTTAAATTTGATAGAATTCAAAAGTTAAACTGTAAGAAAAGTGAATATTCTGGAAACACATAAGAAAATGATGCTATAAATTGTCTATTTCTTGAAATAGGAAAGTTGTAAAAACATGGAATACGTTTCTTTAAAATAGTAAAAAGAAATATGTTAGAAGGCATTACGAAAAAGGGTGAAAGAGGTATTTTACGAGTTTGGTGTCAATTATGATTGTATAAATGTCCATAATATCCCTTTTATGAGCAATGGACTACTAATAAAATTATTATTGTCTATAGTTAGCATCTATAGTGATTAATATCTAAGGTGGCACAATGCCACCTAATTTTTTTAATTGTAATATTTAAAAATTTTTAATTGAATTTTATAAATAATTATAAATATTTTTCAAAAATGATGATAATTATTTAAATCCCTTTGTAAAATGTAACATTATTAATATTTTTTAATTTTTAAGGGGTTTTTTTTCAAAATTGCAGATTTTTTAATAATATTTTTACAAGCAGCTATTAATATTCTACATAAAACTTGCTATGGATTTCCTCCAGCTAATGGTATTTCAGTTTTTGTAACTTTTTTACTATGAAGCACGTAAAAAATTCCTGAAAAATGCATTGAATTTTGACTTTGAACATTTTTTTTAAAAAAATATATGTTTTAGAGTTATTACCATTGCAAGTTTTTAAGACATATATTTCAGAATATTCACAAAAACAATTCACACCATTACTTTAAATTTTGAAAAAGCCTTGGGCTTTCGGAAAATAATATATAAGCAAAAACAAAATATGGAAAAAAAACAAATTCAAAGTTTTCATTCATCAATCAATCCAACGAATAGGTCAATACTTATTGATTAATCTTAATTTATTCTAAATTGTTTAAAATGAAAAGAAAAATTGCAAGAATTTTATTTAAATAAAATATTGTGCATGTTAAATGAATCTATAAAGAAAAACGTACAAATGATTAATCTTTCAAAAGTATTATCATAAAAACCTACAAAAAATACATGCCTCAGAGTTTGTTAAATATAGGTTTATGTTATAAACATAAATAAACAAACAAATATATATAAATAGGAATACAACATACGAACGTAATGATTTTTAGATGCAATGGCTCATCTAAAATTGTAAACGACCTAACAATTTTTTTTTCTAATTTAAAACATTCACTTTTATCAGAAAAACCTCATGTAAACTGAATTAAATAACTTTCTTCATTTCAATTTAACTGTAACAGTTTGCAAGAGTTAAAAAAATATGTTTCATTTAAGTTTGGTTATAGTAGATGATTAGAAAAGTGAGAGTGGCAACATTGTTTTAACTACTGTCATGCATCGAAAAATTTTCAATAAATTATTAAAAATGTAGATATAACTCTAAAGTCGTATAGATATGATCAGAAAAATTCAGTTTATCATATAAACACATAAAAAATAATTGATTTTTTAAGGTACTGTGTCACTTTAGGTTAGACATATATTAAATATAATATTGAAATTCCTTACTCTTTACATTTAGGCATCGCAGTATCTACATAAGGCTGCATACAGGCATAGTAGGCAGATAGAAAATGCAAGTGAGAGCTCATTAAAAGGATGTATGTAATTATTTTATCATTTGTAAAATGGTGACACAAAAGTACAAGACTCTTGTGTCTCTGATGACTTTTTTTTAGCAGAAATGTCACAAATGATGTATTTTAGTTCTTTAATTCTTTAAAATAAAAATGTTGAATGTCTTCCCGAATTGTAAAATAAGTACACATAAAATAATAAACAACAATAAAATAAGTACACATAAGTACAAATTATATAATAAAGGGTGAGGAACATATTTTTAATTTCGATAATTGCAATGTAAATAATCACATATCTCTGAAGGTGAAAAAAATTAAATGTAAACTAATTCTATAAATTCGTTATAAAAATTATTATAAATCACTTCATAAAAAGTAAAAGGAAAATATGAATAAAATTGAAAAAGTACGAATTCATGCATACGGGCAATATCAATATAAAAAGCAATATAGAATAAAATTATCCTCATAAAACAATAAGAATAAAAAAAACTCTTTATAAAAACTATACAGAAAAAAAAATTTGTAGTTATGTTTTCTAAACCCAGATGATTATTTATACATGTATTCTATTTTAAAGTTTTCTGTTATAAAATTTACTCGCTCTCAAAAATTTTATTAAAAAAAATTTCTAACATTAACTACACACAGATAACACAATTGTAATTCTTTTCTTTTATTCCTTATACACATAAATTTTATTTTAAAATTATTATTACTTTATTCATTACATACGTTTTACATAAATTTAATTAAAATTTTCGTTTGTTCATTAAATAGATTTGTCCATAAGTTAAATTATTTGCCCGAGCTCATTAAATAAATTTGAAGGCATTTTACTTTATTCATTATATATAAATTACATAAATATAATTAAAAAGTTCATTCCTATACGCATATCACATAAATATTATCTCCTATTATTCACTTTATTAATTATACTTTACATAAACTTTAGTTTAAAATAATATTATAAGTTCAGAATTAATAGAAAACATGAATATGTTTGAATTTCGTTTTGCTCAGTATATCTGAGATAGAGATTCTCTCTTTCGAAGGCACAATCACAATTGCTATCGGAACAATTGAATTCTAAAAGAAATTAGATCAAAAATTCCATTTTCATTGAAAAAAAACCTGAATTATTTTAATCACCCTTCTCAGAATTAGCTACATGGAGATTTTTTCTTCCAGAAAAGTGGAAATTCGTCAAAACCAGGTTATTATGGCGAAGCGGATTAAGTGGCAAACCGATAAGGACAACAGCGAGTGCCTTATTAAGTATATTATGTCGCCGTACCAAGATACTGTTGGATACGTTCGCTAAGAGCTTGATTCGGGATTTGGTATATAAACTCGAATTGCATTCAGAATCGGCATCAGTTCTGCAATTGGATATTTCTTTTCTAGTGCTCTTGGGAACAGCTGTAAAGGTATAAAATGCGATTTGAACTTTGGATTATTTTAGTTTTCATAAATAATTTAGTTGAAAATTTCATTTTTTTTTTGGAGTTTCGGTAATTGCATTATAGCAGACATTATTTTAATGCAGAAGGGAATATAACTTTGAAAGTAAATTTCTTTGACGAAATGATCTATTTCTATGGTGAAAGATTCTAAATTTTTATAATTTCTATTCCAAAAAAATATCTGTAATGAAGACAAAAACCTTGAAGATTAAACCTTCATATTTTAGAATAATTTTACAAAATAATTTAATGTAATTATATTAATTAATAGAATTTTTAGCCAGAAAAAAATTGTGGAATAAGGTATATATTTTGTATTGAATTTAATCAAAAATTATGATTCCTTCTTTTTTGTTTAAAAAGTAAATATATTTATTTGTCGTTGCCGTGTTCCGCTTTACAACGAAAGGAAGGATGCAGTAGCTTCTGAGGGTATGGACCCTCCAAAAAAACATAACAATTACTTTGATACGAGTAACGAGTAACTTACTATTTGTATGTTATCTATTCATATTCACTAGGATTTTCATCCTAGCTTTTTATTTTCTAAGCGTTATTTGAATTTCCATACAATTAGTGTAAAGTTTCAGAAAAAATCAAATGATTTTGGAGGCTCTAACTATAATGGCAAATTGTTTAAAATTGCAAAAATCAGAGTAAAAATTGGGATTTATTATAATGAATTTTTTAAGTAAAAGAGAGAGAGAGAGAGAAAGATTCTCAACGACTGTTTCCAGAAATTTTATTCTACGCTTTAAAACAACTGCGAGTTTTCACTTTCAGTCTTACTGAAGCAGAACCAGAAAAAGCTACTGATTCACTTTTAATTTCTTCTTCAATCGTTTCGTAATCGCGTTTCCATACAAGGATTTTATTTTTATTTTTTCCTTTTCCTATGCATTGGTTTTTATTTAATAAAAGGACTAATGAATGCATTAAAGATTTCTTTTTAATTTGTAGTAACATAGCAAATGACATTAGGAATTCAAATCTTAGTTTTTTAATCCCAATATTAGTTTTTAATCCCTGCTTAAAAATTATTCATTGTTTTGTTTTGATAAGTTATGTAGATATAATTTATGTTTATATGTTTGAAAAATTAATAATTACAGTATAAGGTAGTTTTTAAAGAATCGAATTAGAATTGATACATTTAATTGAATTTTTTTTAAGTTTGTATTGTCCTTTTTATCTGACTGAAAACTGCTTAAAACTTTCTTAAAATTTTTTATTTAATATATTTTTGCTCTACCTGTAATTTTCTTGTTCTTAAAATATTAGTAATTGATGTTCCTTTGTATTCTGCAGAACATTATTATATTAGAAAATCAATCACAAATTATATTGTAAAACAATTATAATTGTTCTTAATAATTTTTCAAAATTAGGTTTAATAATTTCTGTTATACATTTTAGTATATTTAATATATTATACAGTTTAATATATTTTAATATATATTTAATATATGGGCTCAATTTTTAGAAGTACAGAGTAAGAATAATCACAAGTTATATAAGAGTTTGATACTTCAATTCAATAATTAGAAATATCAATTTAGAAATGGCTATACATACATACTCCTATAAACATCCGCACAAAAATTATTCCAAATTGCTTTCTTTACAAGAAAGGGCGTATTATAGATATCAGATTAAAAATAAAATAAAACTTTCTAAAATAAACACCGTGTGGAATTATAATTTTTTTAAAAAATAAAATCATTTCTTACAAACATTATTTACAATCTTATTTTAACAATAAAAAAAAATTTTAATTTAAGTTTTCTTGTACTAAAGTATATCTTTCATTCCTTTTTCAATCAACTAATTTCAAATTGAGAACATTTTCTTAATGAATTAATTTCTTCTTTCATTTTCTCTATCTCTTCTTTCTTTCTTTCAGATGAAGGTAAGCATGAAGGCCTGCCTCGTCGTGTTGATGATGGTGGTCTACTTCGCAGCTGCAGATCCAGTTCCGGAACCGGAACCAGAACCTGGCCAGTAAGTTTACATTTAGAATATTAACAAATTAAATTAGGAAAGTATGATTTTAATCATTTGAAACTTAGAATTTATAAAATTAATTCGAAATATATAACTACAAAATATTAAATTATGCTTTAAACTACTAAAACCTAATCTTGTTATTAATAATTGATAATTTAATATATTTTAGAAAAATTATATTACAAATTAATAACATAACTGATGGAATTTTTATAATCTTTCTAGTGAGAAGAAACAAGTGGTTGTCCTCAAGGATGAAACGGAACATCATCATCATCACCACCACCACCATCATCATAAACACGGCCACGACCATAAGCACGATCATGAGCATGGACATGAACACAAACATGGACATCATCATGGACATGACCACAAGCACCATCACAATCATGCCCACAAACATGGGCATGGTCATCATCATAAGCATGGACATGAACACCATCACAAGCATGGACATGGTCACCACCACAAGCATGGACATGGGCACCAACACAAGCATGAGCATGGACATCATCATGGACATCACCACGTTCACAAACACGGTCATGATCATCATCACAAACACGGACATCATCATGGACACCATCACGGACACCAACATGGTCACCACCACCTCCACAAACACGGTCATGATCATCACCATAAGCATGGACACGACCATCATCACAAGCACGGACATCACCATCAACACGGTCATCATCACCTCCACAAGCATGGTCATGATCATCATCACAAACACGGACACGATCACCACCACAAGCATGGACATCATCATCATCATGGACACCATCACCTTCACAAACATGGTCATGATCACCATCATAAACACGGGCATGATCACCACCACAAACATGGACACCATCATGGACATCACCACGGGCACCATCACAAGCACGGACACCACCATGGACATCATCATGGTCACCACCATAAACACGGACACCATCATGGACATCATCATGGTCATGATCACAAGCACGGTCACCACCACGGACATCATCATGGACACCATCACGGGCACCATCACAAACATGGGCATCATCATGGACATCACCATGGTCATGGACACCATCATGGACATCATCATGGGCATCACCATAGCAGCTTGCACGGCCATGGTCTTGGAGGATTCAGCTATGGTGGCTTTTAAGACCACTAGTCCTTTTATGAATTTAGTTACCTTTTCATCAGTTTCAACATTGCCAAGAACGTGTTTCTCATGGAATTTCTTTTGAAGGCTTCTGCAAACGGATGGGAAGATGGCCGTGGTATTTGAATTCCTTCAGAGAATAGCCAAAGGACATGTTGTGTGGAAACTTTCTTTTTTTAATGGTGTCTTTTATTTATATTTAATTTATTTCTAAACTGCTCATTCTCACAAATAGCAGCAAAATGGTGCCACAGTTGCGCTTAACATGAATGAATGCATCAATAATGTTTGGGTTGGATTCTCAACGTCATTTCTGTGATCTCTTCTCTTTCACATTTATTTATTTAACTCATTTACCGTCAGTTCAATAAAGGAATTCAAACGAAAATATTTGTCTACTTTTTGTTGATGTTAATTTATTTTTATTATATGTATTCCGTACAGAAATATAATTTGTATATTGTTATACTGATTCTAAGAATCACAGAACTTAAATAAATTAATATCATATTTATTCAGATCTGAGGAATAGAAAACGTAAATTTCCTATTTAATTAATTCCATAATTTTCTTAAATACGAAATAAAATTTATTATCCATTGAACTATTTATATAAATATGCATTTTAATATAATAAATACACTTGATACGATAAATATATATTACCAAAGATAAAATTTCCAAAGTATTTTATATCTTGAATCGATGTTTTTTAATGTTCGTATCGGGAATAGTTATTGTAAAATATTGGTTTAATTTCAAACGATTAAAAATTATTTATCGTTTGAAATTAACCAATAATTAATAATGTGAATGATAACAGTACTTGACTTATAACATAACAAAGTAGTTTCTTAAAAAAGACTCAAAATCTAAACGGAAATAATTAGTTATTATATGAAAAATTTCTGATCTAATTTATATATTTAAATTTAGACACGTTTATTTAACATTATAAATTCTAGTGCTGAATAGAACGCATTTAATATTATTAGAAACAGTATAAAATATATAATATTCATCTGGAAATCTTCTGAATTTTATTATGACTTTTTTGGAAAAGTATTTTTAATACCTAAAAATATAACATAGATTTTTAAGAAATACAACAAAAGTACACAAAGCAAGAACAGACGAAATGAAGAACAAGTAACATTCTTTACGTTTAGGGAGAGCAAACAAAAACTTTAAGTCTATTAACCCTTTATTCATAAATATACTATTATTTAATAATATTTTTTAAAAAATAGTATGGAATAGTAGCATTATTAATAAAAATGAGAACTTTAATTATAATACACTAATTTCTTGAAATATAAATTTTTTAATTAATTATTTGAATTAAAAATACTGGTCGCAATACAAATTGTTTCTTAAAGAGTTTGTAATTTTTTTTCGGTACCTACTCAGCATTAAGGTGCAAAAATGAAAGCTAAGTTTTACTATTTAGGTAAATACAAATAAAAAAAATTTCACTAAAATAAGATATTAGTCAATAAGAAAAGTACGGATTAAGTAAGAAAATTCGAAAAACTATTACGTGTTTAAAGAACCTGTTTCATAAAATGTTTACTAACATTTAAGAAATGAGAAATTTTAATGCAAGTAATATTGTATTTCAAAGAAAGAGTAACAACTCAAAGCAAGTACCTGCAATTCTAATTATGTTTCTTTTATCAAAAAGAAAGAGAACACTTTGCTAGGAATAATTATTAAAGAGTTCACGACTTTCTCAAGAGACAAGCTGTATTGTCTTGCAAAGAAAGAGTAACAAATCAAAGAAATTACCTTAAATTCCAATTATGTTTCTCTTATCAAGAAGAGAGAGAACACATTTCTTGGAATAAATACTAACGAATTCATGACTTTTTCAAGAGGTTCTAAGCAAAAGCAAAACCCACTTTAAAATAAAATTTTCCATATTTTAAATATCACTTATATATGTCATTCTCGATTGGTCATAACTCTATGTCAAAAATTATGACAAATTTATTTCGAAATATATCTAGAAGAAATGATTTTCTTGTTCAGATTATTTCATGCGCCACATCATTTTCCACTTTTTCATCACTTATTTTATTCAGAGTGTTCCATCAAGAGTTTTCAAGTCTAATAAATTCATCTTTATTACTGAACCACAATACAATCAAAATTCTTTTTTAAGGGTATAGAAACATATTTTGCTCTTTATTTTCAAGTAACAAAATGATTATTACTTTTTTAAGCCGGCTTTCTAACATAGAGGTAGAGCGTCCTCCTCGTGCTCTGAGAGTCACGGGCTCTGGGAGTTTGGGCATGATAGTTCTGAGTGCTATCTGTGAGATGTGGGACTGTGCCCCCCCCCCTGTAAAAAGGGGTTGTGCAAGCGAATGTGGTGAGTGTGTAGCTAAGTCGTAATCTTGGCCCTAGTTGGCGCTACTTCAAAACAAAAGACTCTCCTTTCGGCTTAAATCTGCTGCTGTATCAGCGGGGGGTCCATGGCAAGTGAAATAAGAAACAACAGCTACAATTTTTTTAAAAAACATACTTCATTGCTGTTACCTAAAATATCAATATCATATATCACTACTGATATCTTTTTTCATCACACCTTTATTATTCATTGATCAATACATAAAAACACTTTCACCAGATTCATTGACTTAGGCACCAGAACTATTTTTTCAAAAACTGCCGACTGTTACATAGGGGGAAAGTAATAAGTTGTGACAGTAAAGATAACAATATAAAAAATTATTTTTTCAATGCCTTTCTTTAGTTCATTAAAGTAAATAACCCACTTGATAATTACTAGTATTACTTGGCATAGTGGTAATCATTCATAATAGGCAGTTAACAGTTAAATAACTATGAAATTATTTAATCAATCAATATAAAAGTCAGTCTGTATCAGAGTGCAGTTATCTTAAATCATTGAGATACTATTTCCTATTGTAAAGATGTGAGGGACTAATCTTTGCCGATCTCTGCGGAAAGAACATATTATCACTGACCGCCAGATGGCGTGGTAGCCAAGTGGAACTGTGGGAAAAATTAGCTACGAAGAAGAGAGTTGATGGATGTGGAAGAAGTACTCTATTCGTGTCGCCAGGATGATGCGTTGACTTTTAAGTCATTAGTTCTATTTACTTCTATTAATTGTTGTGTAATGTATTTGTCTTGTGCAGTGTCATGCTGTCCTGTGCTGTGACATCCTAGAGAAAAATTAAACGATGTCACAAACTTGTGGTTCATCCTTTCGGCTTCAGTAAACTATTATACGCATTTTGTACGCTTATTCTTGCAAGTTAAATAATGAACCCTTTTTAGGAATGGGGGTGGGTGCTATAATGATCCTCGCCTTAGAGTTGAATCCTGGCTTATACCCCGATTTCCTCCTAAAACTCCGTCGTGCAAGAAGGCTTAGATTGCCTTATTCAGAGTTGAGTGTTTCAATGCTCGGGTACAACACGAAAGATGACTGGAATATATCCAGGTGTCATTCCCACCAAGTTTATTCCCATCAAGTCATTCCCATCAATTCTCAAAATTAAGTTACCTATTTACATAATACGCTGATATTCTATAAAATAATACTTTTCAAAGTTACAGCATACATCTCTGTTAAGAAAATCAAATTTTTTTTCGGGAACTGAGTATTAGTTAAAAAAAAATTTCGCCCATTTTCTTTCGTTTATTTTCAAGTTTATTTTCTTCTTTTAATCGATTTTTACCCTTTTCCTAATATTTTATTTTAACTTTCTTTTCTTTGTAAACATGTCGGAATGTTTTTTCTCATTATATTTTTATAAGACAAGTAAGTTAATAAATTAAAAATATGCTTACATTTTAATTATTATTGATATTTTATTAATTGACCTTCTTTTACCTATTTACCTTAAAGATGTGATCTTTGAATGTATTTGTTGATATTTCTAACTACATGAATCAAACACAAAACAAGAAAAATCTCTCAAACTATGATACGTTGCAACTTGACTCAAGATTTTATTACAATTTGCCCCATTGTAAAGTTTTGTACATTTTTACTGATTTATAAAATTAGTATTGCGATTAATCAAAAAAAAACCAACAGTCTTTTTAAAATTTATCAAAATAGCATAATAAAATAATAAATAAATAAAATATGTTTTATGCATGAACTATATTATATCAAAATTTACGAGATATTTCTTTTCTCCATTTCTATATTAACAATTAACTAAATTAAAAATTAATTCACAACTTCTCAGTACCACGCGTTTCGGAGAGGATCCGTCATAAAAATTATATTTATCAAAAATTCTGATTAAAAAGTATAAAAAGCACAGACTAGAATGCATCTTATCTATTACCCCTGTTACAACTAGTTTCCGACTCCTTTACTTTTGTTAAGCATGAATAAATAAAATTGTTTAGCATTTAACTGCTCCTTAACATTTTATTGAACTGAAAATTAAAACTGATCAAAATAATAAGGCTTAATACAACTATATGAAATTTTTATTTTTTAAATTAACTACTTGAACCAATTTAAGGAATTAATTTCTAAATTTAGAAGGCGTTTACCCAGAAGCAATTCTATAAAATTGGTGTAAATCGTATCATTTTAAGCCCTAAAGAGATGCATACATTTTATTTAAACTTTTAGGATTTGCTCAAATAGGTCTTGGTAAAAATAGCTTTGAGTGGGGGCGGGTATTTAACTATAATGTTCTAGATTTAGACTTAAAGATTATTTGGGCATAAATTCGCACAGTATCTTGTACAATTTATCTATTCTTTCAATTTATCCTCTATTTTGTACAGAATCTATTCTCTGTTTGTAGAAAGCGAAGGTAAAGATTTTTTTAAAATTTTTGTTAGAGTATTAAAGAATTTATTGCACTATTTTAACTGAAAAAATACATTTAAAGAGAACTTTACAGTTTAATAACTGGAACAATTTATCAAAACACAAAAAATACAAATAAATCACCATTAATGAATAAATTATCTTATTTTAATGTTATATAAAGCTCATAGAGAAGAAAATAATTAAATCACAGATAATAGTTTTAACAATAACTTTAAAAGTCTGGAGCTTGCTATGAAAATTTTTAACTATTTGTTTGATATTTATTGTGTATATCCTGAAAATAATCCAATTTTGTAAACAAGCCCTAATAATGAGCTTTTTAAATTTAACAGCAAAAAAGAACTCTGGGTAAACAATTGTTTGTGTTAGAAAATGTCATTTATGAAATGATAAATTTTATTTCTTGCTAGGTATATCTTCAGGAAAGATTTTATTTTACGAGATATATCATTTTATAATATTTTATTTCCTTTTTTCAGTAAAGGAAATAAATCAAAGATTCTTTAACTTAGTATAAGCTTCTTGTTTTGAACTTATCATTCGAAATCTTGAGTGTTTTCTTTGAATGTTATTTCTTGGTGAATGTTGCCCTATATATTAGTTTTTATTCAATAGATTAGTTTTTTTACTGAACAAAATTTTGTTATTTGTTTAATAAAACGTATCAATTTTTATATAAAACAACCGACGGTTTCCGTTAAAAAGGTATCTCCTTTTTATCCGTCAAATAGTGTTTTCTATTTAAACATCATTACAAATCCTCATACCCCGAATGCGTTATTTCAAAGGATTTCGAATGAATGGAAATTAAGTGCAGTATAAATCACATTAGAAATGGGAATATGCATAAGTAAAAAATAAATTAAAATCTCTTTTTTATTTTGTAGCTATTCCACACTTAAAAAGTTACTTGAAAAACCTTTTTCAAACCTTTTTGGGTGTGTGGGTGTGGGTGGGTGGGTGTGTTACTAATAGTATAATAGTAAGTAAGTATAATATTAATAATAGTATAATAGTAATATGTTAATAATAGTATGATAGTAAGTGTGTTAATAATAGTATAATAGTAAGTGTGTTAATAATTGTATGTTAATTAATAGTATCCCAAAAATGCATTTATTCTTATGCGCATTTTTCCCGATTGATTGAAGCATAAATTTTTCACAGAACTAAAAAGAATTCAGTATGTAGTCAAAAAATAACATACTGAATTAAATAATTGCTTTAAGTTATCGCGTACATGTTTCTGAAAGTACAAATCGATAGTCGGTCTATCCACGTTTGGAGTTGACTCAAAATTGGAGATGAAAGATGTTAATTTTGTGGATTGAATTTTATCTACTTAGCTTGCTTCAGTTTTGTAATTATCGTTTTAAACAATATCAGAACAAGAGGACAAACAATATTCCTTTGAGAGAAAATCACTCAAAATTTTATAGAATTTTATAAATTTGAAACAAAAACCTTATACCAAATTTTATTCATCTAGTTTAAAGCGTTATTGTCACAAACATGATGGCGGAATTTTTCTAAAAATGTGTTTTTCGAACTCAAAATAATCTTAAAAGTGAGAGTCGTCGTCTCATGCTCAGATTTTTTGACGTTTGCTATATTTTCTTTATACTGTGTATACAATAAAGTGTAAAAAAATGTATACTGATCGAAATGTGTGCTAAGTTTGCGTAAAAAGGAAATGAAAATGCAAAGATAGGGAAATAGAATCTGAAAGCAGAAATTTGCATAGAATCCCAATGCAAGTTAAAATATTTGTTTTCACACTGAAGAACCGTGGTGGCCTGGTGGTAAGGTCCCGGCTCGTGAGCCGTCGGGGTTTGAAGTTCGAGCCCCGATTCTACAGAAGAACCGTCGCGTAAGGGGGGTCTGTTGCAAGTTAAATATGTCATGGCTAAACGTACTCCCGCTGGTGTGGTGAGGAGAGGGAGATGTCAGCTCAAGTGTCGTCCTCGTCATCTGACGGAGGTTCAAAATTACGAGGTTCGTCCCAAAATAGCTCTATTTTTGCTTTACAGTAGGACGTCAATCTAACTAAGTCAAACCCAACCAAATTTCCAACAGAAAAAATAATGGACAATATCTTGGAATTTAAACTAACTTTTAACGATGTTAACTTAAAATAATGTTTTGACGATTACTATACTTTCTCTATACATTGCTATCTGTATGAGAAAGTAAAAAGTTAAAATCAGGATAGTTTAATTTCGACAGTAGGTTTACTTCAAAGAAATTTATAAAGAAAATCTTGTGAATTTGAAACAAATTTGATCATTATTTAATCATGATTTAATAATGATCAAATTAAACTACTAAAACCTTTCTAACAATGAGAAAAATATCAATTTGGTCTTAACTAAAGATATTTCTACTTCTATACACAAAAATCACTCCAAACAATTGATTAGTCACAGTTTGTTGCACTTTCAATACACCAAGAATAAAAACTCATTCGTCTGATTTTCAATCTCGTATAAATTAAAATATTAAACATATAAAGCTATTAAATGATAATAATCGAACATTATATAGGGTAAAATATTATAAAATCGCGATATTTTTTACAAAAGAGATATTTATTTTAATCCCCGCTCTGATTTTTTTGTTTCTGTAAAGAAAGTGTGAACTTTCTCGGAAACCGGGTTATCATGACGGCTGGATTAGGCAGAAAATTGATAATAATAACATTACATGGAAAGTGTGTTATGTCCTCGTGCCAAGATACTGTTCGATACGGAATGTTCAGAGCTCGTTTCGAGAATTGGTATATAAGCTCAGATCGCATACGGGTTCTGCATCAGCTCTCGAATTGCTCAGTTCTCTTCCAGTGTTCCTGAGAACAGTTCAAAAGGTACGATACACAATTTGTGCTTTCCATTGGATTAGTATAGTTTTCTACAAGAAACTTGTATCCCTTGATATAGTTTTGGCAAAAATTGTAATAGGCTATGTTGTGATAGGTATTAGTGCTGGATATAAAGTTTTTCATTGTAATTCCAGTAATATTAATATATTAACAGTACATGATAATGGACTATATTCGCAATAATATTGATGAAATTATAAATTATATTGATATAGTAAAATAATTGTAATTGATATTGTAAAATACTTATAATTGATATTGTAAAATAATATAGTAAAATATTATATTGATAT
>JAOUZG010033162.1:2523254-2543561 GCA_026289955.1 Argiope argentata
TATAATTGATATTGTAAAATAATATAGTAAAATATTATATTGATATTGTAAAATAATATAGTAAAATATTATATTGATATTGCATACATTATATTGAAATTGCATTATATTGTTTAATATTATAAATTTCAATCACTATTGAGTAATATCGTGAAACATACAAAGATATGTATAAAGAAAAATCTAATCGAAAGGAAACGATATGTATTTTTAAGATATCAATTTAGTTTATTATTTTAAAGATTTTTTTGGATATAAAGTTTTTTCTTGGTGGAATTCTAGTAATATGAATATATTAACAATACATGATAATTGACAATATTAGCAATAATATTGATAATATTATAAATTATATTGATATAGTAAAATAATTGTAATTGATATTGTAAAATATTATATTGATATTGCATATATTATATTGAAATTACATATATTACATTGAAATTGCATTATATTGATAATATTATAAATTTCAATCACTACTGAGTAGTATCCTGAAATATACAAAGATATGTGGAAAGAAAAGTCTAATCGAAGTAAACTATAAGTATAAGTTATCAATTTAATTTATTATTTTAAAGATTTTTCATTATAATTTTGTTAATTAAAAGTTCAATATATAAACCAAAAATCATGTAAAATGTTTAAAAAAATTCTTAATGGACATGTAACTAAATATAACAATTACTTTAAATTTTTTAACGTTTAATTAGTTTTTTCTAAACTGAGTTTTGAAATTTTAAAAATATTTCTTTAATTTTAATTAAGTTAAAACCTGAGTAATGTTACTTTAAAAAAGGAAAAACTAAAAAGAACACTAGGAAATTTTTAATAAAATATTTTCGGTTATGGAAATGAGGTAGCAAAAGCAATATGAAATAAAAAAAAATTCTATGAAATTTTAGCAGTCGTAACAAAATATTGAACTTATTATGTGTGATGAATTAGTTTATTATATTTATAATACATTTGCATATATATTACTTATTTATTTTAAACGGAGAAATTTTATACAAGCTAATTAAACATCTGGGTAAAACATTTATTCTGTGATATATAAATAACTACGAATTTTTATGAAGGATATTGTTTCAGACAAAGAATTTTAATTGTAAGAAATTTTCAGACAAAAGAGTTACATATTTCTCTTTACTTTTAAAAAGAACTTTTTTAAAAAAATGAATAAAAGGATTTATGCTCGCATATAATTATGAACAATATGATACGTATACTAACATATTCATGATTTCTCTCTCTTCAACCACGTGGAGGAAATGGGCTAATCAAATAAGGAGTGCATAAACTAGTTTTCTATTGTTTTAATTACTTTCTGCCTAAATGATAAACTTTTGCTACTGGGCAATTTCAGCAAAAAAATAGTAATTTTCTGTACAAAATATCATTATGTAATTATTTTAATGATAATATAAAAAATAAGTGCAGATATTTTAACTTGATTTTACTTGATTTTTTATTGCTTTTATTTTTAGTTATAAGAAAATGGCCCATGATTTCATCAAGTACGATACTAAAATTATTTGAAGGAAACGAACTTTTCTTAAATGATTAGCACATTTTTTTAGTATTATCTTATTCTTTATCCCTTTTAATTCTTGTTGTAATCTTTTTAACGTTTTTTTTATCTCTATAGTTTAAATATATTTATCATCATCGTAAAATTACATTTAATCTGTTGGTCATTATTCATTACCTAATAGATTTTATATTCAATGTTTTTTTCGTTCATTTAAACCTTTTCATTATATATAAATTGATATTATGCATTCTCTTATTAATATATATATTCTATTGACCCAAGCTGAATCCTAATATATATTAATACATTATACTAACAAACTGAATTTGAATGCTTGAAGTTATAAGAATCAATTAGATTTTAAATCACTATTTAAAACGAAACTCAAACAATGAAAATTGATGTAAAAATTTAATACTTTATTATCACTTTTCGTAACTACATTCTGCATATCCAAATAAAATTTCAATTAACAATACTTAAAGGCAATACCTGTCATTTATTTTTAGATGAAGGTCAGCATGAAGGTCAGCCTTTTCGTGCTGATGGCGATGATTTACCTCGCAGCCGCCGATCCAATTCCAGAACCAGAACCTGAACCAGGACAGTAAGTAGTATTAAAACTGTTGAACCGTTAAGTTAAGAACATGATTAAAACATTCATTTAACGCACACATTCTATAAGCAGCTTAGAAAATAATAAAAAAATTTCTTATAGTTATAAAAGCATGTAAAAGTTAAAAAGTTATAAAAACATGTAAAAGTTAAGTTATGAAAACATGTAAAAGTTAAGTTATGAAAACATGTAAAAGTTAAGTTATGAAAACATGTAAAAGCTAAGTTATGAAAACATGTAAAAGTTAAAAAGTTATAAAAACACGCACATGTTAAAAAGATATAAAAACATGTAAAAGTTAAAAAAGTTATAAAAAATGTAAAAGTTAAAAAATTAAAAAGCATGTTTTGTCTCTAAACAAATAAAAAAGAAAAGAAAAGATAAGATGTGATAAGTTTTTATAGTTTCGTTTCAGATTAACAAAAACTAATGAAAATTAATCTTATTTTCAGTGAGGAGAAGAAGGTGATTGTCATCAAAGGCAAGCAGGAGCACCACCACCATCACCACCATCATCATAACCACAACCACGGTCATGAACATAAGCACGAGCACGAGCATGGACACGAGCACAAACATGGTCATAAACATGGTCACGATCATAAACATCATCACAATCATGACCACAAGCATGGACACGATCATCATCACAAACACGGACATGAACATCACCACAAGCACGGACATGATCACCACCACAAGCATGGACACGATCACCTTCACAAGCACGGACACGACCATCATCATAAACATGGACACGATCACCTCCACAAGCATGAGCATGGACACAAACATGGGCACCACCACCTCCACAAACATGGTCATGATCACCACCACAAACATGGGCACCATCACGGTCACCACCATGCACATCAACACGGGCACCACCACCTTCACAAGCATGGTCACGACCATCATCATAAGCACGGACATGACCACCACCACAAACACGGCCATAACCATCATCATGGTCACCATCATCTCCACAAGCACGGACATGATCATCACCATAAGCATGGACATGACCACCTCCACAAACATGGACATCATCATGGTCACCACCACAGCCATGGACATCACCATGGACACCATCACAGCCATGGGCATGACCATCATCACAAACACGGACATCACCATGGACACCATCATGGGCATCATCACTCTCACAAGCATGGACACCACCATGGGCATCATCATGGACATCACCACAAGCACGGACACCACCATGGACATCATCATGGTCACCAGCATGGGCATCATCACAAGCATGGACACCATCATGGACATCACCACGGTCATCACCATGGCCACCATCATGGTCATCATCATAGCATTTTGCATGGTCATGGTTTTGGAGGGCATGGTTTCAGCTCTCATGGTCTCGGTGGGTTCAACTATGGTAGCTTTTAAAGCCTTTACAGTCTTCTATAATTTAACTATCATCACATGGAAATCAGTTTTGCCAGAAAAGTGTGGCTACTTGGATTCTTATCGCAGAGAATTGCCAAAGAAGAAGTATGGACCGAGAAGACAACACTGTAATACATCGAATGCTTTGAATCAACCAAGAGCCCATTGTTCGGCATACTTTTTTCATTAATGTAATTGTGTCTAATATTTATTTTTAAAATTTTCTCTGAAACTTTACAAGTTTGATCCCATTTCTGAAGTACATCTATCTATATTCAAAAGGCAATCAACAGGAAATGGTTTAACGCTGTAAGAAATAACTGTCTTGCAATTATTCTTTTATCTCATTTTGAAACATGCGAATTTATTTTTATCTTTTTCTGCTACATCTATGTTAAGTGCCACAGTTCTGCTGCGAAAAAATGGAATTTTCCGTGATATCTATTTCGGGCTTTGGAAGATATTTCTGTGATTCCTCTAATATTTATGTTGGGTTCTGAAGATGTTTCAGTGATTTCTTTCTTCATCCGTCCAAATCATTTTTCATCGTGGCGGCTATTTATTTGAACTATTTTGTGTTGTTATTTCAATAAAAAAACATCAATCGAATTTTATGTCTTATTATTCAATGTCTTATTCGATTTTATGCGTGAATTATTACCACTAAAAATATTAAAATCAAGACAGAAATTTCCTGAAGTAATGCATGTATTATATTTCAAACAGCCATTTTTAGAATTTATAAAATATATTCTATTAACTAATAGGAAAAATATATATTTTTTTTATTTTTATGATATGAATACTTAAATATTTTAATTTCAATATTTCTTATCAAAATAATATCAAAAAGAAATCTTATGCGTAGTCAACAGTGTAAAAGAATTGAAAGTTTTCCTAAAAAATTATCCAATTTCATTTTATTTTCCCATCACTAATGTTTCAATGATTTTTTTAACATTTATATTTATTTAGTGATTAACATAATATTTATACCACATTAATGTATGCTTAGTTTTTTAAAACTTTAACATTACAGTGAATTTCCAAACCTTGTATTTTAAATTGTATTGCGAATCACAAAAGTAAACAAATACAAATTCAGTGATTAGAAACTAGCTCTAATTTAAATACAAATTATAATTTAATTTTTCTTTTATAAAACTATTAATTTTATGTTAAATAAAATTTATTTTCTCCTAGAATAAATTATAGTATTTATTAATCCATTTATTTTGCAATTCAGTATACCATTTGGCAATCAACAGGTGTGTTCTTTATTATTATGCGCTTTTATATCAGAAATTTATTCTATAAGAAAATTAAAAATCGAAGGTTGCATTTCATGTATATATAAATAAGATATACCTTTGATATACAACCAAAAGTGATCAAACAACAGAAAATAATTGATAGTGTTTGCATTTTTGTTATTTTAAAATACCTTCTTTGTAACAAACAAAATTGAGAAAAATAATGCAGCTGCAGCATACATGGTATATTAAAAATATATTGTTTTACATGATTTTTAATTTTTATGTCATGTAGTAAAAAAACAATTGTCCACACCAACATATCTGTAATATATATCGTATATTAAAAATACACTGATATGCATGGTTTTATCTTTACAGAAACAACATTTTAACCCTTTATAGGGCTGTGGAAATTATATTTCTCCTTAACTTATCAATCATTATACTAAGTTAGAAGGATTGGCAAGCATTCTCATAAGGTTTCAAATAAAACAGAAACCTAGATGTCCCAGTTTCTTATCCCACATGAAATAATGCATTTTGATTTGTTATCCAATCAGTAATTTAAAAGATTAATTACAGAATCAACTTGCATTCAATAAATGGAATGAATTCCTGTCTATAAATATACTCATTTCTGGAATTATTTTAATATACCATTACCAGGAAAAAAGGTCCCTTTAAAAGTTTAAAACAACAATAGCATATAAAGAGATAACATGTTTTCTAATCAATCCTTTTAACTACATTCCAATGATATATATTTTATTATTTCGTTCCAATAATTAATATTTTCGATATTTTTTATCTTTATTTACCCTTTGGTCATCAAGTCCAAGAATGAAATCAAACTGTGTATTGGACAATAAAAATCATTCATAAATATAATATAAACCCTTAGTAGATAGAGGAATCCTATCCACGTTCATTATAGAAGTAAAACAATGGTTTCACTACAATTTATACGGAACATTTCCCAGCTTAATTTACAAGAGTCAGTCAGTCAGCTTGTTTTGCATTCGTGGGAATCTGTCCATAACAATCAGCGAGTACAATAAGTGATCAAAACACTTAAAACTCAATGCTTGAATTCACTTTCAGTGCCGACGGAGCAGAACCAGAAAGTAGCTATTTAATCACTTTTGACCTCTTTTCAAATGGTTTTTCCGTCTCCTCTTCTTCGTTGGAGTTTTCTAATATTATTTTTTCTTTTTTTTTCTCTCTCTCTCTTCTTGAATACTAGAGATTTTATCTGGTATAAAAAAAAACGTTGGTGTGAAAAATGTGATATTGTTTCTAATACAATTTGGCAGGCATGAATTTTATTGATAAAGGCAACCAGGGACCTTTAGAATGACTTTTTGCATTGCTCACCTTAGCGATTTGAAATTTTACAGGCATTAAGAGTAACGCTATAGGAGATGACACACAAAATTTTAAATCATTATATTAATTTATTTATGCGTTAAGGGAGTTAATATAATATGATATTAGTGATAAATAATGTTAATGAAGAATGTTCCATGTGCTCCAAATTTGTCCAAAAGCGCTCCGATTTTTATTATTTTTTACTCTAATCCTTTTAAAACAAAAGTTGGGAATAATCTTGTTTGAGTACGAAATGTCAAAATTAACTAACGTAATAATTCAAAACTATTTAAACTTTAAAAAAATCAGTAATTTTAAGTTATTATATCGGTTAATTTTGATACTTTGTATCGGTTGATTTTGATAATTTGTATCATTTAATTTTGATAACTTCAATAATCCCAACTTTAGTTTCAAAAGGGTTAGAGTAAGAAATGATAACAATTGGAGTGCTTTCGAGCAAATGTGGAGCACATGGAACATTCTTCATTAACATTATTTATCACTAATATCATATTATATTAACTCCCCAACTCATAAATAAATTAGTATAATGATTTAAAATTTTGTGTGTCATCTCCTGTAGTTTTACTCTTAATGCTTGTAAAATTTCAAGTTGCTAAGGTGAAAATTGCAAAAAGTCATTTTAAAGGTCCCTGGTCGCCTTAAAGAAAAGTTTTTTATAAAAAAAACTATTTCTGAATAAAGCTAATGGCAATTTGAAACTGACTGGAAAATATTTATTAATCACTAGCAGTACCCGCATTGCGTTGCCTGTGACGCAGCATCAAAAAAAGATAAATTATCTTTAAACTTAAGTCTAGCCTCCACCCATATGATATGAGCATGTTATGCATGTTATCAAGAAAATATATTTAAAAGATATCAAAAATTGTTACAAACCAATTTTTTAAAGCACACATTTAAAAATATTTAGACTGTTACAAAGGTAAAAATATGATATGTCCGTAGACAAACACAGGCGATCATTTCGTTCCTCGGCAGTTTCATTCTGCGATTTAAAGAAATTTTGGATTTGCAAAATTAGACATTTATCTAGTTTCGTTGATGTAACTGAAAAGTTAATAATTGCTCACCAAATACTTCAATATTCTAGTCTCCACTCAAATGACATGAGCATGTTAAGTATGTTAACATAAAAATATATTTCAAAATTATCAAAAACAGCTATAAAACAATTTTTTAAAGCACATATTTAAAAATATTTAGAATGTTACAATGGTAAAAATATGGTATGTCCATAGACAAAATACAGGCGATCATTTGGCTCCTCAGCAGTTTCATTCTGCGATTTAAAGAAATTTTGGATTTGTAAAATAAAACATTTATTTAGTTTCGTTGATGTAACTGAAAAGTTAATACTTTTTCACCAAATAATTCAATATTCTGTGTATCATCAATGCGCTAAACTTTTTTCTATCTTTTAATTTACTTAATACAGTTTATGTAGCTATTCACGAGAATATAACCAATTTTGCATTTACTGATTTTCTGCTAAATTCTCAAGATCCATTTTTTGGCATTGGTTTCATTTTTTAATTAATTAAAAATCAGTGGAACCTGCAAAACCTTTCAATTGATTTCTTCTTTAATTACACTTAATACCGAATCACAAGGCATTGCACCATTTAAATGGCAAGGTTTCATCATTTTAAACTTGAATACAGATACTGTAGCAATAATATATATCTTCTGCATAATAGTTCTCAAAGATTCATTATCACAAAAAAAATTGGGTTTTTAATTCTTCAGAAAACAAGTTTTTATTCCTAATTTTCCTCTCATGGGTAAATTTATTTTCAAAATCTATTTTATCACTTATAATTTGATGATCATAAATGCACATATAATAATGCATAATTTCCTTAGCAGTTAAAAGAGACCGTAAAAATTAATACAGAGTAAAGTACTTTTTTTCGTTCTACATTTCAGGCTCGATTCCTAAATTATCTTGTGATTCTGAATATCTTTTACTTAAAATCGATAATAATATCAAATCAATAAAAAATTATGGTACTATTTCTTGAATATGCAATCGTGTATAAAATAATGAATATATGAAATATGTTTACTTAGATTACTTTCTAATGTGATATATAGGTATGACTATAAAGAATTGCCTGCACTCTATCATTGCTTTGGAAGGGAAATAAAATACTAAATATTTCTGAAAAGCAATGTAATTCTGTAAATAATAATCTTGTATGTATAGCAAGTGCAAGAGGAAATCAAATATGAACATATTACCACCAAGACAGATTCGAATGGCAGAAAAAAATTACTAGCAAAAAGTTAGAAGGAAAGCGTGGCTAAATCCAATGAGGATATTGAATCTGAAGCTTAATCCAGCAAGATGTTTTAATAGTGATGGCACTGATGACAACCATAATCATCACGATATTCATAATAGTATTTATGCTTATTTTAATGGCCCTGATGGTGGCCATGGTCATCAGCGATGACTCGGAAGAGCAATGCGCTAAGAAGGATGAAACACCAATTATGATGGAATCACTCGAACCATCTTAGGATGCAGGAATGTTGTAATTACGAATAGTACATCCGATAACAGTAGGAAGTCCGGTAGAAAAATATTTTCAGTAAAATTGATTTTGATATGATGAAATTGATTGATATGATGATTAAATTACATACAAATGAGACTGATGCTTATCAAAGCAATTTTAAATAAATCTATTAACAACATCGTAAATGAAGCCGTGGCATTCACACTATAACAGTGCAAAATATTGTGATAATGATCATGTTGATGATAGTGGAACAAATGTCATCGACGATGTCTTGGAAAATCTTGATCACCAAGAACAGTGACCAATAACTAATGAGACGAAAGTTTCATATAGAGGTAGATCTTATATTACAAGTATCTTCAATATTGACGAATTGTTTCTTTCCAAGAATCTACCTAACTTTTACAAAAATACAATATTCTCTAATTTTCGATTATAAATAATTTCGATGATTAATAAACAATTATAATTTTTTTATAAAAACCAAATAAATAGTACTTGTGTAATATTTACAAAATTCATTTGTTACGAATTAAATACTTTAAATCCAAAATAATTTTTATATATATGTCTATTTTTATCGATCGATAATTGTTAAATCCCTTTAAAACACGTAATCAATTCATATCGAGTACTAGCAGTCTTTCTATTTTTGGCGAATTTTAGCATAATTGAATCTTGTGCCATAGTATATCAATCTATCTCTTTAAAAAAAGAATATTGAGAAATCTTCCTAATTGGTATATGTTATAAATAAAAATCTTTAAGAATGCAGTTTTAGTTTAATTAAATTTTTTTGAATTTGCATGATAACATTGATTTGAAATTTTTTTCATTAAACTATTACTTCCTATAATACATTATGAAAGCATCTTGTGAGTCGATTTTTTAATACTATATATAAATGAACTAAATAACATCTGAAATTTTCTAAACTTAAAAAGTGAAATCATTACATTATATTTTTAATATAATTCTCTAACTTAAGTATTTAAAATTAAATTACTATCTGAATAAAATGCATATTTAAAGCATTTTTGAATAACCAAAAAATTTTAATTAAATTTAAATAAAAAAACAATTTTTTAAATCAATTCCTACTTAGGTTAACAAAGAAAAAGGTTATTTTAGTTACTTTTTATTAAATAATTACAATTAATACAAATATGACAGAATCGCAATATTAAGCGGCAAAATAGAACGCGAATATTCTGGCAATTTTCATTCTCCTTTCTATATAATGTGTTCGAACTCGCAGCCCAACCCCAATAACAGCCAGACTACCACGGCATAACAACTGCAATTACTATGAACAATTGATCCAAAAATTATACTAGCGTAGAATGTTGAACATCAATCAAGGATTCAAAGCCAATTGTGACAACGCAAAATGCGTGATTGTTCTACACCAGTCGGGGAATGCAATAGAGATTAGACTTTTGTAATTTTCTTTTTTCCGTATTATTTTGATTCGAAAGTACTTCAAAATAAATTAGGAAAATCGATTATTAACAATGTTTAGTTTTAAATGCATCAAACATTAAGAAAATAAACAGAATCTTTTGAAATATTCGGTTAAAAAAATATTAAGCCTAACCTCATTAGTGTGTGTGGGGGGAAACTGAATTCGTTAATTATTTGGCAGCGAGTAAATGATGATTTTTTGCGAGAAAGTTAGTTTTTAATTAATAAATAAAAAAATTAATGAACTAATATTTTATTGAACTAATATAATTAATGAAATCCACAACAAGATTTTAAAAATTTACTTGAGCTTGAGTGGATGAATAAAAAGTATTTTATTAACAATTGAAAATTTAAGCAATATATATATATATATATATATAGGGTAAGTGTGAGTAAATAGTAGGAATTGAAAAAACATTTCAGTCAACGAATTGGTCTTTAGATTCTATACCATTATTTCTGTTTTCTAAAGGCCTTTATGCATTTATAATTCCATTTCCAAACATTAGTTTAAACCTCCAAGACAATGGTCAGCAATCAGTCAAGAATTCTTGCCGCTTGACATCCCTATCCTAATCACATCTTCCCCAGGAAGAACGACGCAAACGATTTCACAAATCATCTCCAAATGGCCGCTCCCAGCTCAAATGAGCACGCTCGAATAATTTTTTAATAGATGAACTCGTTTCTGCTGTTTTCTGGGGAAAAAACCTACTGCCCAAAAAGCATATTTTCATAGCCTCCGTTGATGAAGTTTGTAGGACTTGGTGACATGGCACGGAGTAGCGCGGCAATCATGCAGGAAGGACTTGCGTTTGGCCACTATAAAAGCGAAATCGGAAAACTGTTGCTTTCATTAGAGTTTGACAACACAGTTCTAACAGCTAGGGAGCACCTCCAATATCCGTGCATAGGGTGGCCACCTTACTCATAGCTAAAACTTGGAAAGTTGAAGTTTAGCTTTGACTATCTGACAGACCCAGAAGGTAAGTGGAGTTAGAAAATAGGATGGCCTTATTCGCGGTAAAAATTGTCGGTACAGAAGAAATATATTTGCCTTATCTTATCATTTATTTATCACTGAAAAAACTTGGACAAAGATTATTTATAATAAAATATTCAGTTTAAAATTTAATCTCGCATTAGTTCATAGAAGACGCTTTTTGCATCAGTAGTTTCAATATTTTTTATATTGTTCCTATATTGTCGGTATAGAATAATATATAGATTTGGCTTATCTTATCAATTATTTATCACTGAAAAAACTCGAGAAAAGATTACTTATAATAAAATATTAAATTTAAAATTTACATCGCATTAGTTCAAAGAAAACCCTTTAAGCATTAGTAGTTCAAATTTTTTTATATTGTTCCTATATTGTCGGTACAGAAAAAAATACATATTTTGCTTATCATTAATTATTTATCACTGAAAAAACTTGGACAAAGATTACTTATAATTAAATATTCAGTTTAAAATTTACCTCGCATTATTTAATAGAAATCCTACAAGCATCAGTAGTTACAATATTTTGCATTATTCTTATATTGTCGGTACAGAAGAAAATATATATATGGCTTATCTTATCAATTATTTATCACTGAAAAAAAGTGGGAAAAGATTACTTATAATAAAATATTCAGTTTAAAATTTACCTCGCATTAGTTCATAGAAAACCCTCAATGGATCAGTAGTTCCAATATTTTTATGTATTATTCTTATATTGTCGATACAGGAGGAAATATATAGTTAACTTATCTTATCAATTATTTATCACTTTAAAAACTTGGACAAAGATTACTTATAATAAAATATTTATTTAACATTTTTTTGCATTAGTTCATAGAAGACACTTTATTCAACAGTAGTTCCAATATTTTTTAACATTATTCTTATATTATCGGTATAGAAGAAAACATATATTTAACTTATCTTATCAATTATTTATCACTGAAAAAACTTGGACAAATATTGCTTATAATAAAATATTCAGTTTAGCGTATTTCATGCATTTGTTCATAGAAGACCTTATGCATCAGTAGTTCCTATGCCTTTTTTAAGAATGAATATATAATGAAATTACTTCGAAATTATTTCTCAGAATATGAGGTTCCAAAGCTCCGATTCTTATTTAGACTACGAAAAATTTATTATCCTTTTTTTTCTTTCAAAATCTGAAATGTGTCTCATCCGAATTTTCATTGTATAAAAAATTTTTTAAGTTTAATTCGATTGTCTTTATTTTAATTAAAAAATATTCTTTTTAACACACAGTAATAAAATTCAAATAAAAAATTAATATCATAGAAACGAGTGGTAGTGTAAATTTAAAATGTAAAATTATTTTAATTTATTACTTTAAAACTAAAATACTCTAAAGTGTTCCGATAAAATAAATTTTAAAATATTCTTAAATTCTAATTAAAATTAGAAAAAAATCGAAATAAAATAAATATTTTTAAAACAAATTATTTTTAAAATTTTAAATTAAAAATTGCTTTTTTCAACAAATACTCAAAAGTGATTGAATAAGTATTAAACCTTTATCAATGTCTTCAAAAAAATGTAATAAATCTTTGAAAAATTCTTTCTTGATAAACATTCAAAAAGAACTAAATATGTGAAATATTAAGTAGTTTAGAACTAACAATCAGCTCTGTAGAACGTGTTGAATGATTCTTTTTAACCTGTTTCTAGAATTAAATATAGCCCAAAACTATTGGTATATTATTTTACACATAATATGTCATCCAATAAATATCATAACATTAAAAAAATAATCATTCCTATTATTCAATTATAATTTATAAATTAGCAGGCGCTTCTTTTCATCTTCAAGTACCACATCAACATCTCCCGCATGAATTTACAAAAGTCATTAATTGTTAGTCATTAATAAAAAATTCATTAAAAAAGTCATTAATAAAAAAATTATTTGTATGAAATTCAAATTGCATTTAAAAACACATATTACAAAAAATTACTTTATCAGTTCTAGAAATTAATAATGTTTTGCTGTTGCAATTAGAGGCAAACGATATTCTTTATCGTAAAAAAATACTCATCTTGATATTAGTTCATCTAAAAATAAAGGATTACAATGTATATAATATTCAAAATATGGTATAGAATTAGAATAAAAACACAAATAAGCAACTATAAATTTAAAAATTTTCTTTACAAAAATAATATTCTGTTAATTTATTTATATAGTGCCTTAAACTAGCTCATTGCTTTAATTAATCTGAATAACAATTATAATTTTATAGTTAATAATTTCTTAAAAGTTATTGACGTATAGGGAAACATTTATATTCTATATAAAAATTCCTTTTTTTATATGTTTCATAAGATTCACATGCTTCTTAGATACTTTTCCGTTAGCCGAGCGCCAGTGAAAAATCGCCAAAGAAATTTGGCGGAATTCTACATTATTTGGCGATTTTTTTCTTTGAAATTGCTGTAAATAATAAGAATTTTACATTATTTGGATTTTTATTTTTTATTTTGTCCGGTTAACGAAAAAGTACCGATTATTAATGTTGAATCTCATTTTTTTAACTAAACGAATTTTATTGAGCATGATTATTTTTTTAAATTTTACTTTTATTTCTTTTTAATAAAACTTCGCCACAAGATAGCTTTTTACATAGATAATCCAAGATAATATATTACTTTCTGGGCAAACAGACCCCAATATTTCAGATAATAATTTCATAATTTATGATAGATTTTTATTTCGAAGAATTCGCAATTTCTTAAAACCAAGAATGCTCGATTTGAAAAAAAAATTCTTGAAAGGCTTTTGAAATAATAAATATTCAGTCGTTAAATATTAAATATATTTGTTCAAACTCTTTAAAAGTTTAGTTCGATTTTTGAAAATCATGGATGTCCTAACGAGTGGTGTCATTTTTACAAAAGATAACTGAAACTCTTCAGGTAGATTCGAATCTTTTTGTCTGAAGTGTAAAGTTCTAAATGTAAAAATTGAACGGCCGTGACACTAATTGGTACTCTTCACAATACTCTCGGTGTTCCTTGGCATCTTTTTTTCCAACTCAGTTCCATCGTAATTGTAGCAAGATAATTATTTGATACGGTTAACGATCGTTATAAAATTTCATTTTTAACTTTTCATCCACTGTAGCAAGGTTCGAATTTCACTATAATTAACGGGAAATTTCTGACGCCGTATTGTGGCATCATCTCTTATGTGAGATGCTAACAAACAGTAAGAACACTAAATCAGTTTTCATTAATTAAAAACAGGTTTCAAAGAGAAGATGTATAATTTTTACTTTAATCTTGTGAAGAGATATTTCTGAAATTGATATAAGAGCTTGTTAAATCTCTTGATTGTTTTTAAAAATTTTTATTATGAATACTAATGGAATCTAATCTTTTAAAAGGTCATTTTTCCTTTTTTTAAATCTGATTGATTACATAATGGAATAATAATAACTCATAATAAATAATATAAAATTTGATATATTTCATGTAATTAATAATTCATGATAGTTAGGAACCTAATACTTATTATTTTGTAGCAATTTGAAGTTCATATTTGAACTTTTTCTCTGTGTCTTATATAAATGACTGTGATAAATCTCCATAAAATTAATTGCGCATTGTATGCAAGGAAATTCTTTTAAATTTTACTAAAATATTTCTTTATAAAAATGTTGTTTATTCTTTTTATAAATAATATAAAATTTGATATTAATAGTTCATGATAGTTTACGAAACTAGCAATTATTATTTTGTAATAAGTTGAAATTTGTATTTAAAAATTTTCTCAGTTTTATATTAAAAAAAACTGCGAGAAAGCTCTGCTTAACTTGAATTGCACGTAGATTATATAATAAATCCGCATAAAGAAAAAAATAGAATACATGATACAGAAATTCTTTAAACTTTTACTAAAAAAATTTCTTTATAAAAAGTCTTTCACTCATTTTCTTTTTCTTTTTTTATAAATTTAATCACTATTAGTAATTTAATCATTATTAGTAAATCAACTAAGAAAAAAGAAATAATTCTATAGCTTAATAAATTGAATAACATTAATAAAGAATTTATTCTAGTACTTAGAGGGAGATTATACGATAAAATAAATTGGTAAATCGCAAAACACATTCAAAAACAAAAATAAATTTATAACAGAATAAATTTTTTATATATTAATTTTATTATTTTGGATATATTTTAAAAATCACATATCAAATATTTTTTGTATGTTATAAATTTTCAGGTTTTATTATAAAGATGCATATTTATATTTACTTTTTATATTTCGTTATAATTAGTGTATTATTTTGCATCTGTTTCGTAAAAGTTAGTTTTATTAACAACACATTTATTTTGGTATTCAGAAGAAGATTATATGTTAAATATATAAATCACAAAAAACATTCAAAAATTGACATAAATATATAACAAGATTAGTATTTAATGCATTAATTGTATTAATATGCATGTATTTTAAACATTTCGTTTATGTTTTATCTAAATATACATTTTTGTAGGTTCTACATTTTAAAATTTCATTCTAAAGACATATATCTATATTAATATTTCATAATTATTAATGTATTATTTAGTATATATTTAGTAAAATATGCGTTTTCTTATATGTCTAAAAAATAATGTTTCGCTTACTAATAAAATATATATTAAAGAATTTTCTAATGAAATATTCACTGATTATAAATTGTTTACAAAGAAAAGATGCTCAAATATATAAGTCAGCAAAAATAGGAAAAAACAAGAATTAACTTAGAATCACCCCAAAAAAGGATAACGGTTATTTTAAAATATCTCAGGCAAAAATGTTTATCTACCTGTTTTACTTAAAAAATATTTTTTAAAAAAATTAGCTTTATTTCTTATTTTTTTGTTCTTTATTTCTCTGCTTTCTATCAAAAAAGAATTTTTCAATCAATTCAGGCATAATTATTTAATCAAACGATATTTATTTCTTTTATAGATGAAGGTAAGCATGAAGACCTGCCTCATCATCCTGATGATGGCGGTTTACTTCGCTGCTGCCGATCCGATTCCCGAACCAGAACCTGAACCTGAACCGGGACAGTAAGTCTGAGCTTAAAATAACAATATGTAGTTTCAGAATTAAACAAATCATTTAAAGTACAAAATAGATCTTTTTAGAAAGAAAGGTATAAGGTATTTGATACTACAATATAATAAATAAAAATTTTAATATCAGAACGGCTGAATATTCTAATTGTATACATAATTTAATAAAACTTATCATAAAAAATAACTTTCATATAAAATTCTTAAGACAGAATATAATATTTTATTTTATTTTCAGTGATGAAAAGAAAGTGATTGTCATCAAGGATCAGACGGAGCATCATCATCACCACCATCACCATCACCACCACAACCATGGTCATGAGCATAAGCACGATCACAAGCATGGACATGATCACAAACATGATCATAAACATGGCCACGATCATAAACATGATCATAACCACGACCACAAACATGGGCACGATCATCATCACAAACACGGACACGATCACCACCATAAGCATGGACATGATCACCACCACAAACACGGACATCACCACCTACATAAGCATGGACATGATCACCATCACAAGCATGGACATGATCATCATCACAAACATGAGCATGGACACCACCATGGTCATCATCATGAACACAAACACGGGCATGATCATCATCACAAACATGGACATGACCACCACCATAAACATGGACATGACCACCACCATAAACATGAGCATGGACACCATCACGGCCATCACCACCTCCACAAACATGGCCATGATCATCATCACAAACACGGACACCACCATGGTCATCATCATGATCACAAACATGGGCACGATCACCATCACAAACATGGACATGACCACCACCATAAGCACGGACATGATCACCATCATAAGCATGGACATGATCATCACCATAAGCATGGACACGATCACCACCATAAGCATGGACATGATCACCACCACAAGCACGGACACGATCACCATCACAAGCATGGACACGATCACCACCATAAGCACGGGCATGAGCATGGTCATCACCATGGACATGGACATCACCACAAACATGGACATGACCATCACCACAAACATGGACACCACCATGGTCACCATCATGGGCATCATCATGGTCATGACCACAAGCACGGACATCACCACGGACATCATCATGGCCATCACCATGGTCATCATCACAGTATCTTGCATGGTCATGGTTTTGGAGGACATGGTTACAGTTCCCACGGTCTTGGCGGATACAGCTACGGCAGTCTTGGGGACCACCACAGCTTCTTCAATTTTGGCCACGATGAAATCAAAATCTAATTTAGTTAATCTTTGTACTGGCCTCACTATGAAATCGTCCTTGCCAAAATTGTGTTCCTATTATAATTTCAGTTATGGAGCGCAAAAGGAGGCGGAAGAACCCAGAGTGGAGAGATGACGATGGCTCGTATTTTCTATTTGGAAATGAGTAAAGAAAATATGTTTGGCATATTTCTTTGCTCTTCTGTCCAATGTTTATTATTTATTATTTATTTATTCATACTTCGCTCAGACTTCATAAGTAGTCATCAAATGCCAAATTATCTTTTTTCTCAAACCAAAATAAGCTACAATGACTGTATATTCAAAGCATTATTTTTCTCCTATCTATAATTGCGTTGAAACACTTGCATTTATATTTCTTTCTTCCATAATTATTTCATTTCAATTATATTGGTGCCACAGTTCTGCTTGAGGTGTATATGGACTTAAGTAACAACTGTTTGGGGCTGTTACGGGCATTTCTGTTATAACTATTTTTTTTCATGCATCTATTTCTATATTCATATATTATTTTTCATTGTAATGGCTATTTATTTTATCCATTGGTTGTTGGCTCAATAAAGAATCTTGAATTGATAGTTATGTTTTCTTATCATTTCTGCATTAGATTTTTATCAAAACTCTAATTTATTAACACCATTAAAGAATATTATTTAAATATAAAAAAGAAAAATAATTTTATTTTAGCATTTAAACCCAAAGTATTCATTTTATTTTTCAAATAATTGTGATTTAAGAAATATTAACCAGCAGTATAGTTTTTAAACACATTTAAGATTTCAAAAAAGACGATATATTATTTCTTTGAAAAAAAAAGCATTTTAGAAAAGAAAAATTAAAGTTAAAAAACTATGTGAAGTTTAATATTCAAAATTCTCTTATTAAATGCGATATTTTATTTATCTTTTGCTTTTCCAATTGTAGAGTAGCTAATATTTTTAAATCAGTTTTGTTTCTATTAAAATTTCTTTATATTAACAGCATCTAACTATATATTCAAGTTTGTATAAAAAGTTTATACTCAACATTTTATTATGTGTATATTTTTTAAATTTCATTTGAAGTAAAAATGAATGATATTTTTTTTAATTTAAAAATAATTTGTGTTTTAAATAGGAGAATAATGTGGAAAAATTAATAAATCTTGAGCTCCAATATTTAGGTATAACCCAATTGCCTTAAACAATTTTAGACAAGCAAAGAGATTAAAGAATAATATATATGTTTTTTAAGAAATGATTTGGAATTCGTAATAATAATTTTAATATTCATTTAAAAATATTTAATATATGTTAAATAATTAATAAATATGTAAAAATATTTTTTAAACTTGTAAATGTATGCAACCCTTCAGGCAGTCGTGTCATATTTCAAATCAACTACTTAATCGAATTAATCAACATGAAAAGAATATAATTGCAATTATTTTGATAGGATGACATTTTTGGTTACAGTATTTGGCACCAAACGCTAGTATAGGAATGCGGGGGTGTGGAAATTTGAATTTTAAAATATGAAAAACTGTCAATTTCTCATTTTTTTATACTATAAAGATCGTACCAGGTAGAGCAATATGTAATTTTTTACAGATCATTAAGAGTTATAAATACATACAGTTTTCTTCTGAAATTTGATTTTGTTAGTAGCAAAAAAATATACACATGTATATAACAATCTTTATGAATTATTAATCTAAAAAGAGATAATAAAGCAAAGAGATTAATTATTAAATTAATTATTGTTAATTTAAAAGAGCTTTGGTAAAAAAATGAATTTCAAAACACTGTAATTATTTAATATAAAAAGATTTAAACTTTCTGCTGAAATTTTGAGTCATGTTCGCAATATTTCAATTTTTAAAAAACCTTTAAACTGGTGTCAAAAGGATTTAATTCTAATCAACAGCTTTCATGATAGTCTAGGAAAAAGATTATTTTCTCATTATCTTTATGATACTGATTGCTATTCATCTCAATTTTGTTAACCAACAGTGTTAACCCTTTGCGGTTCGATATCGAGTGTGACTCGACATTCAAGACTGTGCATCATTTTGACGTTTCATTTATTTATTTTCCAAATTTAATTATTAAAAATGCCTACATAATGGTTAAGAGATGTAGATTAATCTTTCAAAGAAATTCGACTTAAAAGAATTATATATATTTATTTTTCATAGCAATAAACAAATCTTTGTATTAGGTGAATAATTTTGCAACTAATTATTTTTTGGACTGCAAAGGGTTAAAGATCAATCAGTTCAGGCAGCTCAAAATAACAGCATTCCGAATTTTCAACTTTGAAAGGTAGAAAAAAAATCCCTACTTCCTCATAAACTGAAATGGCAATTCCTGCTCTTAAGGAGTTTATATATAAGAAAGGTCCCTCTCAACTGATTGCATATGTAAATTTGAACATCTCTCGAGAGTTCCCAAAGAGATTTAATGTACCTCAAACCCATCTGACTGTGTCTGTATTGAACAAAGCAAGCGTCTACAGTATGCAATAACACTTAACAAAAGGATTAAATATTTCCCCAAAATATCTAGGCGTATCGGGCAACCACAGTAGCTTTCTCCACCAGGCGTTTGGGGCTTTTCGATATTCGTAGAGTTAATGTGACAATTTCATTTAAAATATTCCAGCTTCCTGTCTCTTAACAATATAAAAATATTCCTGATTAAACTGAGATTACAAGTGACCAGATGAAATGCAATGGCTAAACTGA
>JAOUZG010033162.1:2543571-2557545 GCA_026289955.1 Argiope argentata
AATGCAATGGCTAAACTGAGATTACAAGTGACCAGATGAAATGCAATTACTAAACTGAGATTACAAGTGACCAGATAAAATACAATGGCAGAAGAGCTAAAACTAGATAATGCTTCAAATGAACTAGACATCACTAAAACATGCAATGTTGTTGTTGTTGTTATTACTTATGGCACTTGCCTACGGACAAGCCCCCTGCTGATGTAGCAGCAGATTTAAGCCGAAAGGAGCGCCTCTTGTGTTTGAAGTGCCCTAACTAGGGCAAAGAGTACGACTTAGCTACACACTCATCACATTTACTTGCACAGCTTCTTTTTACAGGGGGGCACAGTCACACATCGCACACAGAAGAACAACCCTGTCCAAAAAAAATCCCTACTTCTAAGGGACTCGAACCGGGGACTACCGGAACACGAGGAAGACGCGCTACCTCTGTGCAGAAGCCGGCAAGAAAAGCAATAGTTGTAATATATAATTTTCTGTTTTTATAAGCAGAATAAGAAATATAAATCTATTAAAGTATTATTCCAAGTTTTTTACAATAATTGATTTATATTCAGGAAAAAAGACACTGGGGCGGGGCACTTCGGGATTGGAGGATGAGATGCTTCCTGCTTGGTAGTTGGATCTTGCCACCTAGGGGGCTATTAATAGGTGGAGTTAGGCTCCTCCCATCGAATACGGGACGTACTTCCTACGGGGAGGATTGTACCGTGGCCGGTGATGGTCATTAAGACTCAACCACAATTCCCACCAGTGTTCTGTTGAGATGATCTGGTCATTCAGCCATATGTTTTAAATTCGTGTGCCGTCTTGGGAGTCTGGTATACTTTACTTTGGGGAAAATCAATTTTCCTATAAATGGTTCAAAAATCCATTTTCCAAAAAATAAATATATAAAAAGTCCTGGTAGTTACATATTCTTTATCTTAACTGGAAGATATTATTTTGATTGACAGATTTTTTCAAAGTATAAGAAAATATATTTTTTTTAAATTAAAATTGAATGTTTACAGGCATTTTCTTTGGTTTTTTGCAGACTTGAAAAATTGGAATTACTTCCTTTTTGAAACAAATTTTTAATTCAAAAAAAATATTTATTCCTTTATCTGTATAACTTAAATATACATATTCATTTATTTTTTTAAAAAAATAGGAAAAAATAAATTCAGGAAGCGTAAACACGAACTTAAACTTAACACGAAGATATATTTTTTTGAACTGGAATGCATTTGATTTAGTTAACAGCAACAAAATAGTTATTTTTTATCCTCCAATTAATTTCAAATTAATTTCATTTCGAACAGATAAAGTAGATAAAGTTAATTAATTAAAATGGAAATTCAAATTGAAATATGGAGAAGCCATAATAAGCCTTATTAAACAAAACTCCATTTCCGTTTAATTCATTTTCTGATTACTTAAGCAAGAAAAAGAATAATTTTTTAAAAAACTTATTGGGTTAATCTCATTAAAATATTGTTTGCACAAGCAATTGAAATACATGAAATATTTTTTAAACCTGTAATTAAGGTAAATTATATAAATTCCATTGTTAATGGAAGAAATTTAAACTTTGAATAAAATTGAGGAAAAAAAAAGTGTGCCAAATATGATCAGGAGTCGAGATTCGAATAAGTAGCGGTTTAATGATAATAGTTTAAAAAAGATCTATCGTGTATGTTATAATTTTATCAAATTGCCTCTTACACAATTGTTTAGATTTTAATATTAATCCAATCTTATTTTCATCCAATCCCAATTAATATTTCATCTTACTTCGATTAGTGTTTTAATTCAACGGAATGATCATTTTACGCATTAATACATCTATAATGTAATTACTCGGTTATTTCTTATTAATTTTATAAAATTAATTAAAACAAGAAAAAAAGATCAAAATGAAATCTGCTATGCATATTTCAATTATATCATGTCAGAACATCATTTCTTGAACGGCCAAGCACCTCGTGCTCGTGCCAGTTAAATTATATTTTTATTCATTTGAATTGTTTCATCGAATGAGTCGCTTTAGCATTGCAAACGATCCAGAAAAAAAATTTGTCTCGCATTTATTGTTTTAAAAAAATATCCCATTTAACATTTATTTCATTTCACATAATCACGTGCTAAAAATGACATTTTTAAAGATTTTATTTGCTGTAGTCATTAACTTATTTTTTTAAAATCAGAGCTTTTGTAAGTACAGTGGCAATGCGTTATTAAAAGCTGATTTTTTGAGATTCTCGATTGTAAAATTTCAATTTTTCGCCTATGGATTTTTTATTTTTTGCTTACGGATTTTTGTTGACGACAAAAACTTCATCCAAAAACATCATGTTCTAACATGATAATAAATACGAGAAAGTGGAACAATGGAAACAATAATTATGTCAATGAATTGATTTTATTAAAAAAGCATTCAAGATAAATAAATATACAACAATTTACACATTTATAAACCCATTATAAATATATGAGGTTAGAATTGCACTTTTTTCTAAGTGCCCTTTTTGTTCTTCTAAGGATCTTTAATTCAAAATTGAGATTAAAAAGAATTAAATCGCGAAAATTGGTTTTTAGAGATAAAGAATTATTACACAGAGAAAATTTACTATTCCTCGTAATTATTTTAAATACAAGTTGTTGTTGTTGTTTCTTATGGCACTTGCCATGGACAACCTCGCTGAGGTAGTCAGCGATTTAAGTCTAATCAGCGTCTCTTGTTTTGAAGTAGCTCCAACTAGGGCGAAGATTACGACTTTTGCTACTCACTCACCACATTCGCTTGCACGGACCCTTTTTACAGGGGGGGATATTCACACATCTTACAGATAGAACACAGAAAAAAACACCATGCCCAAACCGGGACTCGAACACGGGACGCCCAGATCACGGGAAAGACATGCTACCCCTATGCCAGTATGCCTGCTTAAATATAAGTATTGCTATCTTTAAAATATTCTATTGATTCTCCTCACAACCTAGGAGTTTTTATAACTATATCATTTCTGATTTTATTTCTTTGATATTTTGATTACATAAAAAATAGATCAAGAGAAAAAAGTGGGATTTTTATTTTAGATATTCTTTCTAATTTAAATAATATCTTGCATTTTTATTAAAATCATCTATGTTTGCAGATGTAGCTTATTTCCTAATGGTTATTTCTGAAGTTACTGATAGTAATTCTATGCATTCCAAATATTTTCTTAATGTGTAGAGTGTATGTTATCATTAATGTGTAGAGTAATGAATTACAACTATATAATTTCAATAATTTGGGGATAACTTTTCTCCACGATGATGATAATAATAATAATAGAAAAAAGAAGTCAACAAAAAGCAACAATAATTGCAGTTGAACTGTTTCCCCTTATTCTCACTTACCAACAAAGATGCCGAAGAAGAAAACATAAATTTTAAATAAAACATAAAGTACAAGTTTCCTCACGGTTCTTAGAGATAAAAGTAAAAGTTTCTTTTAATTAGCATTAGGAATGTTTGTAAATAACCAAAATATATTTTAAACAATGCTGAATCAGGTTGTCATAAAGATGATGATGATGACAAGTAAATCCATAGAGCAACTACTCACCTCATCAAACTTAATCTCATAATTCAGTAAATTAATTATAATGATATAATTTCAATAATTTGGAGGTCATTTTTCCCAACGATGACGTTATTAATAATAGAAAATAAACAATGAACAGGAACATATCATTGCAGTTGTATGCTTTCCTTTATTTTCACTCTCAAATAAGGATATTGAAGAAAAGAAAACTAATTTCTAAAGAAAAAAAATAAGGTTTCTTCACGGTTTTTAGCGATAAGAGTGAAATTTTCTTTCAATAAACATTAGGAATGTTATTAAATAACCTAACATAATTTAAACAATGCTGAATTCGAATTTCATAAAAATGAAGACAATCACAATTAAATCATAATAACAATTACTCTCCTCTAAAACTAATCAAACCTAATATCAGAATTCAGTTAACTAATTACAACGGTATAATTTCAATAATTTGGAGATAATTTTTTTCAAAGATGATGATGATAATAATGATAATAGAGAAAGATTTCAATGATCGCCAACAGATCACAACAGCTGAATTGCTTTCCCTTATTTTCGCTTGCCCAACAAATAAATTTCTTCTTTAAAAAAGAACATAAAACACGAGTTTCTTCACGGCTATTGGCGATAAAAGTGAAATTTTCTTTCAATAAACATCGAGAATGTTAGTAAATAACCAGTGCTGACAACAGTTACATTTTCTCAATTGTAGCAAACATCCTGAAATCATCGCCACGCCCCGATGAATCTAACGCCAAAATAGAGAAAGAAAAATATTAAAAGCACGAAGGATTAAATAATATTTTACAGGAAGTTCTAAAAGCAGAGGAGATAAGTCAATCATCTCGATTGTTCTAGAAACATGCATTCGTTGGAAATGAGAGTAGATAGATCTAATTCTGTTTCACGCTTGAGGAAAGAGTTGTTTTTGTTTTATTATCGTTTTTAAAAGGTATTTACACCATTATTCTCTCAGTTGTTTTGAAGTCAGTTGCACGGAAAAAGGGTGCAAGGTTTTATAGGAGATATCCGAAAGCAACCGAGGTGCAACGCTTCCAAATGAACTTTGTGAGAGCAGCAAATAACAGCAATAAAGTAGGAGGAAAATGCGTGTTAAAATTTAAAAGCAAATAGTAAATTATTTATAATAGTCTGTTTAATTGTTTACATCAACATATTTAACTTTTGGCATGCATCTTTCAATGGCAGTTTGAATCCCTTTTTGTTGTTAGAAACGTTTTAATCCAAAATATTTTTATGGTATTTATAGGTATGTTATTGTTGTTGTTGTTACTGTCACTTACCATGGACAAGCTTCACCGAGACATCAGCGAATTTTAAGCCGAAAAGAGAGTCTCTTGTTGAAGTATCGCCAACTAGGGGCAAGAGTGCGACTAAGCTACCCACTCATCACAGTCGCTTGCACAGCCCCTTTTTACAGGGGGACACATACACGCAACTTACAAATAGAGCACAGAGGGACACCTGTGCCGGAACTGGGACACCAAGAACACGGGGAAGAGGCGCTACCCCTATGCCAGGATGCCGGTATTTATAGGTATTCCTATATCTAAGGATGGCCTTAAATCCGTTCAGAAATTAGACGTGATATTATTTTGATTCCAAGCGAAATAACCCAGTGCAGGTAAAAAAACTCTCATTGACTGGTTGGCATATAACCAAGAAATCATAAGAGATAAAGTTTCTATGATCTTTCAGTCTCTAGGAATATGCGTAAGCAAATGCGGCATAAGCAAGTAGTATTAAAAAAATCAAGTCAATTGCTACTTAGGTCAACGAAGAAACATTTCATTTTAGTTACTTTTTATTAAATAATTACAAATAATATACAAAATCTATGAAAAAAATTATGGGTGGCAGAAATAAAATTATCCGTATCCGATGAAAATAAATCGGAACACGCTGACATGTTTAATTTGCAACGCCAATTGGAGCAACTCAAATGTGTGAATTTTCTACACCAATTTGGGTAACACAATACAGTTTAGAAATTTTTAATTTCCTTTATTCTGTTTTATTTTAATTAAAAAGTACTTCAAAGAGAATTCTAAAAATCTATCACTTAACAATATTTAACTTTAAACGTTTCAAAAACTTAGAAAATAAACAGAATTGTTTGAAATAATCGGTCGGAAACATGTTACACTTAATTAAATTAAAATGGCAGAAAAACAAACTGAAGTCTTATTCATTTGGCGGTGGGAAAAAGAAGATTTTTGACGGAAAGTTAGTTTTTAATTAGTTAATAAGAAATTTACCAAATGAATAAATTAATATTTGAAGAAACTGTATTAACATCAAGTATCATCCTCTACAAGTTTAAGAAAATGTATCTGAACTTGAATGGATGAATAAAAAACATTTTATTAACGACTGAAAATTTGGACTATATATATAAATATATTCTGTTTCTGGTCTATAAAATATTTATTCGTCAAAATCAATCTTTCAGTCGCAGTTAAGAAAATATATTATTTTTTATTAGATGAACAAATGTAAAATAAGTATCGCATTTTTTTTTCGAGTTAGCGTATGTTAAACAGATAACAAAGTATATAACAATAAAGATAAACAATCCATGTAAAGGATGCAAAATGCAATTGAAAAAATAGTTCAGAAACTTACCGAGCAAATATATTCTCTGAAAAATATCAACTGAAAAATTATATTATATATATATATATATATATATATATATATATATATATATATATATGTGTGTGTGTGTCATACGTAATTCTTAGTCAGCAAATGTCATTTTTATTATCTGTAAGCTATAACATGTTGAGCCATAACGCTTCGTATAATATATTTACCAAATGATGCACCAAAATAAGATATGCTATACAAATTTCTCGTCATTTTAGTAAATTAATTGAAATAATGAATTGAACATATTCAATACAAGTTATTAACACAATGGAAAATGTGAAACTAACTAACAGGAGAAGAGCAAACGGTCCCTTAGAGAGATTACTGTGGTTCTGGAAGTTACTTTAATGGAATATACTTACTTTACGTTTTTAATATTGGAAAACAAAAATGTAATAAATGGATATTATTTTTCCTATATTCTCAAAATTCTCCCAAAGATTTTTCAGCTCTGTAAATTTTTTAACGTATTAATTCTATATAAAATGCTATTTAGCTAGCTGAAAAATTATTAAACAAAATTTGTAGATAATTCGATTTTTTTTAATTTATTTCAGAATTCTTCAATAAAAAAAGTCACAATGCAACTCATACTTCGAATATATTTGGATTGATTTAATGTATTAATTAAAATGCATATCTTTCAAAATTGTCATTGTTAATGATATATATCCGTACTTTGAGTTTTCAATGATCTTAAGAGAATAATTTTTTAGTATCTTAATTCACTCTAAAGACCGCAAAAAATTTTATAAGTGATTCACGAGAACAAGAATTCACTAACTAAAAATCTAGTTTCGGTTAAATACCAAAGATTTTTATTTTACTCTTTAACTTTCTTACTCATAAAAGTATGTATTTAACTCAGTTAATTAAATAAAGTACAGCCATATTTTTAAAATGTTTTGTGGTAATATTGTGCATAATGACATTCTCCTAAGAATTTTATTTCTTCTGCTCACTGAGTGCATTTAAATAACATTTATGCATAACTGTATCATCAATACAGCGAGAAAATAGTTAGAATACTTATTAACATTCAAACAAATTTATTCTATACCTTCAGCGAATGAATCCTTTCAAGAAATTTTGCTATTTCTAGAAAAGGAAAAATGATTATTTAACTGAAAATCCTTTCAGAAATTTAGAATTAGAATATTATTTCAAGCATTTAGAACCTGAATGTCATTTTGGACACTTAGAATTAGAATATAATTTTAGATATCATAATTAGAATATAATTTCAGAAATCTAAAATTAGAATGTGATTTCAGAAACTATTTTGAAGAATAAAAATATTTGTATGCTGAATTAAAAACTGTTATTCTATCAAAATTGTTTAAAAATTTTGGTTAATTCAAAAACATCAATTAAGCAATGAAATGCTTCACTTTCAACTTTCAAAACTGATTAAATCATTCATAACTTTTTTTTAATAACTTGTAAAAGATAATTCAATCCATTGTTGGGTTTTAACAAAATTCTAATGAAAGTAAACTACGATGTTTGAATTAATTTTGTCTCTTTTTTTAAAAAAAATGAATGGTTATGAACTTTTCATTCCATCATATTAAAAATAAACAATTTCAACTAAGAGTTCCATAAAATAGATCTGTAAACCAAAATTTGTTTTAAGAGCAGTTACATAAGATTTTTAAGTACACATAAAAAATAATCTTTTGATGGTATTTATGCTTATTACCTTGTATTATTTTTTAACCATATTGTTACAAGCGGGCGACCGCCGTGGACGGGCTCCGGAGAAAACGTTGGCGACGCTTCAGAAGGAGCTTCGTGCTAACCGAATTGATTTGGCGAGGGGAATATTCTGGTAGCCCCCAGACAGTTCGCGGTACGCAGCGTTGCTTCGCGTGTTCGCTCGTTTGGCTATATTAGGGGCGGGTTGCCATAATTTCGGCAGTCTTCTTCTCGAAAGTGTAGCGACTCGTTGTAGCGAGCTGATTACGTTTCTCGCTTGTTTTTAGTGAGCTGTGTTACGTTGCTGTTAACGTTGTGTTATTGAGCTCGCTGTGACTTACTGTTTACTGTGCTATACGATAGCTGTTTTGCAGTCTATTTTTATTGTGCGTAAGACTTGCATTTGCACTGTAAGTGACTGTTGACTGCTGGATTGTTTTTATCTGAAATTTTACTTTATCAAGTCATCCTCTAAATGCTTGTAAATAGCTGTAAATAAATTTGTTTGTGCTGTCCTCAAATAAAGTCTATTCAATCCGAACCCGCTACGCTAAAAACGTAACAATATATTAATAGTTTCAGTGAATAATTTTCAATTTTTTTCCCACTGCTGTCTTATCTTTATGCTTTTTGAACGTATATGTTACAGTACTAAACTTTGCATGCAATACAATTTTCCAATTTTTAGTTAACCTTTTTATTACTAATTCAAATATGAATATTTTTTATTAATGGATCGTTTTTTTGCCCGATTTCTGATCAAAAGATAATTTTAGGATTTAAAGCAACGTATCACTAAGGATTTTTTGTTTTACGCCTCAAATTCATAATTTGAAATAGAAATCGGTTCAAAAATGGCCAATTAGTATAGAATGTACAAGGCTGTATAGGGAAAATTGGAGGCTGGATTGGGTACAAGACTGGATTGAGTTAGTTGTTGTTGTGTCAAATGGCACTTGTCATGGACAAGGCCGCTGCTAACACAGCTGCAGATTTAAGCCGAAAGGAGCGTCTCTTGTATTTGAGTAGCGCCAACTAGGGTCAAGAGTACGACTTTTCTACACACTCACCACATTCGCTTGCACAACCCCTTTTTACAGGGGGGCACATTCACACATCTCACAGATAGCACACAGAATGACAACCATGCCCGAACCGGGACTCGAGTTCGGGACTTCCAGAAAACGAGGAAGACGCGCTACCTCTGTGCCAGCAAGCCGGCTTGGGTTAGTAATAAAAGGGTTAAAAAACTCAATTCAAAATGATTTTAACACTCACAATACGACTAAGGATTAGATAGTGAGAAAATATTTGTTTTAGAAGTAGATAACATCCATTTAAAGAATTACTATTTTTACTATCTCATATCCTCCCAAAGGTTTAATAATCACCACATCCACACTTATTCAAGATTTTAATATCAATATTTTCAAGAAAAATATTTAATTTCTAGTATTAATATGGATAAAAAACGGTAAAATGTAGTTGAATTTTCCCATAATTTTAGATTTAGAAATAAGCATATCATGTTTAAATTAGAGAGCCTCTGTCTATTCATAACTCAAGGAAATGGAAACTACAGAACTTAACTTTACACATAATTTATTGCTCCAAAAGATTCAAAACAAAGTAGACGCATTGCAGGTTTAAGAGCGACACTGGGTTCAACAAGATCTGCTCTAACAGGTGCAAATTTACTGTTTAGACATGAGAGCTAAGAAGATTAAATATATGATTATTTGTGCAGGAAGTGAGTACATTTGGTGGAATTTATTATCACGTAAATTTTCATCAATGAAAACTTTATAGTATATATAATTAGAAATATATAGAGCTATTGAATAAACAATTAATAAAAAAACAATTTCTAAAAATCAATTCCTACGTAGGTTATTAGAATTTTTTTTATTTTAGTTACTTTTTACTAAACAATTACAATTGTTGTTGTTGTTGTTGTTCTCATGTTCCCGCATTACAACGGAATGAGGAGTGCAGTAGCTTCTGAGGGTATGGACCCCTGAGCCCCCAAGGGCAAAAGTCTGATTTCAAGCTCACATACGTCAAAAACCCTTTTTACGGGGTGGACTTAATTCATGCATTTCATTCATTCATTTATCCATAGATCATAATTTAAATCTGGAACAGAGAACGATCAACTCTGACCCCTTACCCCTAGGGTTACTCTCCACGTCTAGAACTTTGTGACCATGAAGGATTTAACGTCCACCACACACGAAGAGCCTTCAGTTGTCAGGTTCGAACTCGCAACCCAAGGGCTGCGAATCCCACTCCCTACCAACCAGGCTATCCCGGCCTGACAATTACAATTACTATAAATAATTGATCAAAAAATTATACTTTAATTGAATTTTCAACGTCAATTGAGAATTCATAGGCATTGAATTTTCAATACCAAATGCGACAACACAAAATATATGATTTTTGGGGTAACACAATACAGATTAGAAGTTTCTGATTTTCTTTATTCTGTATTATTTTAATTTGAAAGTACTTTAAAAATGAATCGTAAAAGTCTATTAATTAACAATGTTTAATTTTAAATGCATCAAGCATTATAAACAGAATCGTTTAAAATAATAGGCCAAAGACATGTTAAGCCTAATCTCATTAGCGTGGAGAAAAACAAACGAAATTCATTACTTGCTTGGCGGCGGGGAAATGAAGATTTTTGGCGAGAAAGTTAATTTTTAATTAATTAATAAAAAATAAATGAATTAATATCTGAAAAAAACTGTATCAACATTAAATGTCATCCACTGCAAGTGTAAAAAAATGTACTTGAACTTGATTGAATGAATAAAAAGCATTTTATTAACTATTGAAAATCTGAACAAGATATATAAATATATAGAGAGAGTGTGAACTAATAGTAGAAATTAATTATTAGTAACAAATAATTAATTATTCCAATTTAATCATCTTACAGTCTTTCTGTCATCAACAAACCTGTTAAGCATAGAGTTTGATATGGCCTCATTTTTAAATTTTATTTTAAAGTTAATAATATAATTCATACTGATCTACAGAATATTAAATGATTGTCAAATAGTAATATGCTGAAATATAAAGGCTCTTTTAACAACAAATCCAGTAGGGCGTGATCCATTTTAAGCAGTTTCAAGATTTTATCACCATAACTGGACTGTGATGGCAGACTAATGCGTAATTTGTGCCTTCATGACAGTGATGAATGAGGTTGGATCATTAATGCCATATAGCGCAAATGCTGACTTTAAGATATCATCCGCACTTTTGCACGAAAACCATACTGATGAGTTTCACTATCTATCCCCATTCAAATTATCTTTAAAGTCTTCCTAATCATAGATAGGTATTCGAGTTTTACGAGTAATGGGCAACCTGTTTTAATATCATTAATGAGCAGAAAATGTATAGAAAAATCAAAACAATACAGAATTTTTTTTAACATTATAAAACTGTGAGGATAAATTTCACATACGCCCCAGTTCCAATTTCTTTTTTAATATTTCAAGCTAGATTATAAATTCTTAGTCTATAATTAAACGATAAAATACAAATTTCTATTTCAAGGCTACTATATCAGCTTGAAAATCTATATTAATAAAAATGGATCGCGAAATGCGTTGCTAAGCGCAAAACTGGAGAACAGCTCGACCGATTCAGCTAATTTTTAAAAAAAAATATTTTTTCTTTAAGATCCGAGGATGGTTCTTATGGAGAAAAAAAATGAAAAAACTGCGAGGAAAATATTTAAAATGACACTTTTCTTATTTTACCGCCAAAAATATCATTTCCTTCCCCCCACACCAACCGAGTAAGATAGCAGGAACTAATAAATTATGATTTCTTTAGAAAGAAATGCGCGAACTCAGTTGGTTTTCATTCATAGATAACGGGATGTTTAAAAAAGAAAGAAAATAGTTGCTTTTATTATTAGTCTGTATGGATATTTAGTTTATGGCTGCTCAAAATAAAGTCTGGGCAGGGAAGAAAAAAAGAATAACAAAGGGAAAACAGGGTTTATAGAAAGAATAGTAGTGAAGAAAAAAAGGATTGAAAAAAAGAAGAAAAGAAGGGGGTGTCACCATTATTTTCTCTGTGAGCGGCATTTTCCAAGCTGTTTTTAAGCTTTCGCATCTCTTGAAAACCAATTGTGTCTTTATTTGTTTAGTGTGTTCACATTTATGAAAATTTGAATCGCATTATTCTATGAAAACATAGAATTTTAGACCTTACCCTTAACCATTTAAGTAAAATATCAATTCCGGGACAATCATTGCACGGATAGAAAGAGAAAGATGAGTAATACAATGAACAGAACATCTGAAAAAAATAATACTATGTATGAATTATATGATTATCAAAATTGGTTTGGTTTAAAAATATTTTTGTGAAAAACCCGTTATGAGACACAGCTACATAAAATATTATGTGAAAATTTTAGCGAGCATCAATACTGGCTAACCGACTGGTCGCCAAAGGCGGCAAGTTTACAATAAATATTTAGTAGAGTCAATACTTGCTCATTTGATACACTTCAAATTAATCTTTGAATTTATTATAAATCTTGAAAGCGTAAAAAGGTAGAGACACCACAGCTAAACGTACCAAGGTATGCTGTTACACGGTGGATAAGATGCACTGTTACTTTTTTTAATGTTATGAAAACATTGTGTGAATGAAACTTAATATCGGGTGCATTAATGATTGCACCAGATTGCTTATTTGTACCACATTCAGGCTACATGGGATCCTGGCTCAGCTAAGGAATCTGGATTTATTATTTTTTAATATGAAACACTGTTACCTTATTTAAAGTTTCCAGGTTATCGGCTCGGGTATGATTGAAAGACATATAACGATAAAAACAAATACACTAATCAAGTCCATAAATTATATCTTTATTTCATGAGTATGACTCGTGATGTTTCTGTTTTGCCTAGTCATCATTCCACGAGTGGGAGTCGGTCGTTAGAACCAATAATGACCATTATTTATTTTCAGGATTGTGAACCATGGCATTCATATTTTGTCCAGGATTATTATCACGAATCAGACTCGTCAAAATACGGAAGAGGTTAAATATCAATAAAATTTAGTCAGTTTTCTATTCTCCCGTATAAAAAATCTTTGGAAGTAAAATACTGTGTAGAATGATAAAGATTGAATTTTTTAATTTATTTCCTACTATTCCAACGACTATGGATAACTTATACACTGAAGTGACAAAAGTCATGGGATAGCAATATGCAAATATACAGATGGCAGTAGTAAAGTATAAATGCGCAGTTCGTTTTCCAGAGCTTTCATTTGTGTTCAAGTTATTCATGTGAACAGGTTTTTCGTGATTTATGGCGGCACGACGAGAATTAACAGACTTTGAACGTGGAATCTTAGTTGGAGCTAGACGCATGGGTCATTCCATTGCGGAGATCGTTAGTGAATTCAACATTCCGAGATCCACAGTATCAAGAGTGTGCCGAGAGTATGAAATTTCAGGCATCCCATCCCATTATGGACAGCGCAGTGGGCGACCACCTGCACTTAACGACCGAGCTATTTTCACATTTCATATTTTCACAAATTTCACATTTTCTGATTGCTGCATATTTGACTTATCATGCTCGCGTACACAGAGATGGACTTATAGATTTCTTAAGACGAACTTAATAAAAATATTATAAAGAATCTATAATCTTGGAAATAGATTTATAACAAATTTTGGGCTTTGGTAAAAAGACTACTAGCAAATAATCATCCATCTGTTACTTCGTTTTCATTCAATTACAAGCAGATTAATTATTGATGATAAATAATTCCAAAATAATTATTTTACATAATTTAAGGTAAATTAAAACGATGAGATTCATTCCATGTCGAATATGTTATGTCACTAACCACCCCGGAACTATTCCAACCTCCTCAAAAGGATTTGAAGTGAAGAGTCGTTGAACAGTTCTGCAGTAGTAGAAACATGAGTAACATTGGAAAGTCTCAACACAGAGAGTGCGTGCGTGCCT
>JAOUZG010033162.1:2557555-2568735 GCA_026289955.1 Argiope argentata
GTGTGAACAGTTGTGCAGTGGTAGAAGCATGAGTAACATTGGAAAGTCTCAACACAGAGAGTGCGTGCGTGTGTGTGTGTGCGTGCGCGCGTGCGTATGTGTGTGCGTGCGTGTTGTAGGAGTTTTGATGGGAACTCTGAGTGATAAAAAATAAACTAAAAGGTAATCCTCAATTGTAGATATTTCATATTCAATCATCTGTATATATGCCCCATAATAAACTTTAACGAGAAATGGGAAATTATTCCTTTCTAGCGAACACAGTTATTACAGAATAATTATTTGAATAGCACAATACTTCTTTGATTCTGCATACAAGAAAGCAAAAACATTAAAATTTTATCATTTCAGCTTTTTTTTTAAAAAAAATTAATTTTAAATCGACTTAAAGCGTTAAAATTGATCTCTATTTTCGATTTTACGCATCTCGATAATCAATTCCAGAGGGTATTCCTTTATAGCTAACCGCTGGTAGATCCCGTCGATACGAGAGCACAACAGTTTCTGCTGACCGTGAACAATGGAGAGGGAGAGAAGCCGTTGCCCCGAAAACGGATTGCCCCTTCAGCCGGAACAAAAACAATGAAAGAGAAATTTCAAGTGCGCTGACCCACAATGTGCCCGCCCAGATAAATGCGGTGCGGGTCAAGGCGAAAATACGGGGCACCTGACCAACAATTGGTCACGGGCCCAAAGAGCATCACACCCCTTTCCGAGATCCGATCATGCGTGAGAAAAATTGTCTGCCTTTTTTTTTAAAGATCCCCTTTAGGTATGAATGGAATCTTCTTCTTCTTCTTTTTTTTCTTTTTTACCTTTGGACGACCTCGTTATCTGCTTTCTTTTTCTTCTTCTTTTTCTGATATGAAAAGAATTTTAAGCGTTAAAATAACGCTAACAATGTAGCCGCCTTAATGGACCGAAACTTGACTTGTTCTGGTCGGAGAGCATTATTTGATTGATGTTTTTTAATTTTCAACGAATCTCCTTGATCGTTATGTACTAATATCAAAAACATGCAGTAAGTTTGCTTTTGAGATTGTTTATTAGTCACGTATTTGCCATAAATTTAGATATTCCGATGAAGAAAAAAAATATGATAAAAATAAAAAGGATGATTCATTCGATCTGTGTTTTTTTTTGGTGAAACTCATTTCAAAATAAAATTATTAGGGTTTAAATGAAAAATAGCTTTGAATGCTTTATACCTTAATTTTGGTAATCAATTTTTAATTGGAGCATGACGATTCGATGCTTAAATCCCTAGTAACACACAAATATTGTACAATATTGATCAATATTCGGAAAATGGTTTAATATTGTGGAATATTGTTTAATATCACACAATATTGTACAATATTATGTTACAGGATGTGCTACCTGGAAGGTCTTTTCTGTGGGACCTTTACAAGGTTATTACAAACGAAGGGCTTATTATTTCTTCTAAATGACAAAAGATGCAGACATATAATACAATCATTGGCTAGAGACGAATTCAAAATTTTATTAATTAATTATCATGTCAAAACATGATTTTATTTTGGAAATAAAAAAATAAAAAAGTGGTAAAAAAATCGATATGGTTTTCGTAATAAAAGTACACTCAGTAGAATTATCAAGCAAAATTTCTTTTTGCATGCTTTAAAGAGTTGGTTAAGAAAGTATTTATTAATCACGAATTATGATTTATTTAAAATGTGTGTAATTTTGTACATAATTTTTAGATACTTTTCTTTAAAGAAAATTCTGTATTTTACTAAATATATTTTAGAAACATCTATAAAAATATACTTTTATACCATCCTATAGAACACACCCAATCATTCAAAATAAATGGAATTGATAGTTTTTATACAAATTATATTATATTAACATAAAACTGTTTAATATAAATTTTGACTTAATACAAGGTTATGTTGGTATGAAACTTTTAATTTTGAACCGTGGCAAAATGACAAGAACGATGCTTGTAGCGCCTGTATGTCGGAGCATCATACTATACTGAGAGGGTTTTCCGAAATCATTTCTGAAATAGTAATCAGTTTCAGAGACAACTTTCGAAAAATGAATTATTTTATTTATGAATAGTTATACAAAAATCATAATTATTTAGTCGATTCGTATTTCAATTTAACCAGAAAAATTAACCGTGTTTCATTAATATTTCTATGAAGGTATTATTCATCTTGTTTTTAGATTTTATTTAATATTTTTAAACACGAATTATATCGACAAAATTAGAAATTATTTCAACTCTTTACATAAAGAATATTTTTACCGATAGATATCATGATTTTTCTAATAGTTTCATTAATGCAAAATCTACTATGCATAAATACACGCAGTAGGTAATACTAAATTGAAAAGTTTATTTTTGTAGACAGAAAATAGGAACACTTCTTACCACAAAGCAAATTTCTGAAATTTTAATCCAATGTTTATTTATTTATTTATATATCCTTTCATGATTTCTTATCTAACTCCGGAAAGATGTTCGCGTGATTTCTCTTAATTAAAAAAAATCATTTTTCCTTTGAGACATATTAATTGAATATATTTTCCTCAAAACATAAAAATTTGAAAACACTCTTTCCTCACATGATTTCTTCCCCTTTTCCTTCTTGGTTGTTTTTTTAAAAAATGAATAGCTAATTACACAAGTAAATTGATAAAAATATTAATTATTTAAATAATCTTCTTTAAAGAAAGGGCATTATACTTGAAATTACTCCATCCTTTTTAGTATATTTGCAAATAGCATTATTTTTCTTAAAAGTGATTGGCGAATTGAGTGATATTTATGATATGTACAGAATAGTAAAAATATATTTGGTATTATTTTCTTATAAAATCAAAAATTTACAAATTTGCTGCCTTTCCTTTATCCTTTCTTGTTGTTTCTAGAATTACCGAGTCACTAATTGCATAAGTAAAAGGGGAAAGATAATTATTAATTTACTCATTTTCTTAAATTTGACTAAGCGATTAGAAATGAAGTAAACGACTTCATTTCTAATCGCTTAAATGAAGTAAAGTAAGAAGAAATGAAGTAAACGACTTACTTTTGTTCTTTTGAAAACCTTTCAAGAAAAGAAAATAAGAAACTGGAGAAAACATTAAAATATTGTAAGCTTTAAAAAGGAAATCTTTCTTAATCTTATATCATCACATAGTAGAAGACATAATACTATTGTGCACTAATTTTTTGTAGTTGTGTTGCATTATGTATTTCAGCCTTTAAAACGCCATTATATTTGAAACTGAGAGTAGATAACCAGAATTAGAATTTGATAATTAAGTTTGAATTTAATTCAGAGAAATTTATAATTTATAAAAATTATTTTGCATAATTTGTAAGTTAAATAGTTGACATAATTTATTCGAAAAAGTAACTAACCTACCTGTAAGCTAAACTGACTGTAAACCCAGCAATTATTTTTATCCCAATCTAATATATAAAAAATTACAATGCCTCAGAAATTGCTAGAAAAAATTTGAAAATTTTTTGATTATCAACAATAAAATGAAATAAATAAAATATAGTAAAAGTATTATTATTTTCTTATTTAAAGAGAAAACAATAATAATATTTTTAAATAATAAAATACTAAATTTTAGAAAAAATATTGCTCTATATTACAGACTACAGAGCTTACATTTCATATTCTAATATAATAAAAAGCTTACATTATATTTTACAGTTTATTTAAAGAACTTTTCTGAATACGTGCTCATTTCACAATTCAATTTCAAATATAATTGTTTATATTTCATATATTATCTCATATTCAGCATTGAATTATTCTTAATTCAAAATATTTCACTACTATTTCATATTTCAAAATATTTTATTACTATTTCATAATTAATAATATATCATTAATATTTCATATTTCAAAATATTTTATTGTTATTTCATAATTCAAAATATTTCATTATTATTTCATATTTCAAATTATTTCATTATTATTTAATATTTCAAATTATTTCATTATTATTTAATATTTCAAAATATTTAATTTTTCTAAAATTTTCATTATTCTTTTATAATTCAAAATATTTCATTATACTTTCATAGTGCATTTTTTATTATAATTTCATGATTCAAAATGTTTTATTATTATTTCATATTTCAAAATATTTCATAATTATTTCATATTTCAAACTATTTAATTTTTCAAAAAAGTTCATTATTCTTTCATATTTCAATTTTTTTATTATTATTTTTATGATTCAAAATATTTTATTATTATTTCATATTTTAAAATAGCTCATTATTATTCCATATTTCAAATTATTTCATCTTCATATATCATCAACTTTCTTTCAAGATGGATAGAGAAAGCAATAACTGTATTATTAACTAAAGTAGAGTAACTATATTATTAACTAATACTATTTCTAAAACACTAAAACTGTTTATTTAGCTATAAATATATTAATACAAAAATTTGTTATAATTTAAGAATCAATTTCAAATATGTTTGCGGATTGTATTTGAACACTGATGTTTAGCGATGGCGACCAATGGCATGTACTTGTCCAACACAAAATGTTCAGTCTTTTTAATACAGAGAAAATGGGATACTAGTCCTTTGTTATTGGTCAAAAGTTATGTAGTAAATTTTATGCATACATCTGGGATAATTTCGATTCTTTGAGTTTTCGGGAGAGAGAGCTGCGTTGCTTATATGTATCTCTCTTATAAAGAGAGTTTACCAGGAGTTTGAATTATGAGTTCATAAATATAAAATTCACTCAATTGAGTATTTTTGGAGGTTATTATGACTACTAAGTCAAATGATAAGGTCACCATAAATACAAGTATATATTATTTTTAAAAATAATAAATTAAAATCACTATATATTTTATTGAAAATGACAATATCTAATCCATAACAGCAAACGGGTATCAAATGAGAAAATGAGAGTAAATTGTTCATTAACTCTGATTATCACTTAATATTCTGTCTTTGAATGAAATATCCCCTCAGTACATTCAAGTTGTTCTTTCAGCAATCTTGGAATATTTCTAAGTATAAGCACGAGCGTATACCCAGTTATTCTAAAAGTTATTAAAGTTATTCCTTCAAATTCTGGTTGTTATTTAAGAAGTCATCGACTCCATGTTTCTGAGACTACGTTTAATTTGAATAATGCCCAACAAAAAAATGAAAAAAATCTTAAATTAATATTTTAAATCATTATATTCTTCATTTTTGGTGATTTAATTCTAAAAATTATTTTCATTAGTTCAATTTATTGACATCTAAACAAAATAAATATTAATTATAGGATTTTGAAAAAAAAATTCTTCTAACATCTTTCCAACATTTGATATATATATATATATATATATATATAATGTAAAGCATTTAAATTAAATTATTTGTTGAAGGCAGATAGCAGAGTCGTGACCAAAATCATGGAGAAAGACAGACTGAATTTTTAACTTCGTTTTATTCCATCACGGAAGGCAGGTATTATGTACAAGCAAAAGCAATGAGAACAACACAGAACGACACAAAACAGAATGACAAAAAAGCTGTTGAGTATATTATCCCTATGAATATATACGAAGATTTTACTAAGGATTTTTGACGCATGTCAATCACATGTACAGCTCGTGCAAGGGAATTAAAGGGATCATTTAATGCAATTTGCAAAACTGGTTAATTTTTGTCCCTACGCTTGCAATGTGGTAAAGTAGTATCTTAGAAGGAAGTTACTGCGGCAAACTTAAATTGAAAATTAAGAAATTAATTTGAATTTAGATTTACAGATATATATATATATATATATATATATATATATATATATATATATATATATATATATATATATACTGAAGTGACAAAAGTCATGGGATGACTGTTAATATCGTGTCGGTCCTTTTGCCCGACGAAGTGCAACAGCTCGACATGTCATGAAGTCCACAAGTCGTTGGAAGTCCTCTGCAGGAATATTGAGCCATGCTGTCTGTATAGACGTCCATAATTGTGAAAGTGTGGATGGTGCAGGAGTTTGGGCACGAACGGACCTTTCGATGATGTCCCATAAATGCTCGATGGGATTCATATCGGGCGATCTAGGTGGCCAGATCATGCGCTGGAATTGTCCGGAATGTTCTTCAAACCAATCGCGAACAGTTCTGGCCCGGTGACATGGCGCATTGTCATCCATAAAAATCCCATCGTTGTGTGGGTACGTGAAGTCCATGAATGGCTGCAAGTGATCTGCAAGCAGCTGAACATAACCATTTCCAGTCAATGATCGGTTCAGTTGCACCAGAGGACCGAGTCCATGCCATGTAAAAACAGCCCACACCATTATGCAGCCACCACCAGCTTGAACAGTGCCTTGCTGACAGTTTGGGTCCATGGCTTCGTGGGGTCTGCGCCACACTCGAACTCTACCATCAGCTCGTAACAACTGAAATCGTGACTCATCTGACCACGCCACGGTTTTCCACTGGTCTAGGGACCAGTCAATATGCTCACGAGCCCAGGAGAGTCGCTGCAGGCGATGTCGTGCTGCCAGTAAAGGCACTCGAATCGGTCTTCTGCTGTCATAGCCCAAGGAAGACAAATTTCGCCGCACAGTCCTATCGGACACGTCCCTCGTACGTCCCCCATTGATTCCTGCAGTTATTTGACGAAGTGTTGCGTGTCTATTAACATTGGCCATTCTACGCAGACGTCGGCGGTCTCGGCCGTTAAGTGCAGGTGGTCACCCATTGCGCTGTCCATGATGGGATGGGATGCCTGAAATTTCATACTCTCGGCACACTCTTGATACTGTGAATCTCGGAATGTTGAATTCACTAACGATATCCGCAATGGAATGGCCCATGCGTCTAGCTCCAACTAACATTCCACGTTCAAAGTCTGTTAATTCTCGTCGTGCAAAGATATTTATAGCAAAGATATTTTGATTCCATGTCACTATCTCCATTCAAGTCTACAGTTAGGGTTAATTGATGATATCTAAATTGAATTTAGATTTCTTTATAGTTATCGTATTCTTTTATGTATTAATTATCGTTTTTTTATCCAGGATGATAGCAAATAATTTACGGAAGTGACCACCATCAGGTAGCATCAGGTAGTATCAGGTATTTTAAATAGTTTCATTCATCCAAAAATAGACTAATTCATCTGATTATATATTTTTCAGATTACTAAGAATAATAAATCAAGTCATACATAGAACAATGGAAGCCCAAGTATATATTATTTTAAAATATAATGAATTACAATCACCATATGTCGTCAGAAAGTAATTGAATTCTTTAATTGTTGGTATTTAAAATAAATTTAAATTATGTTCAATGATCATATTTTTTTAGCTACATAAATCTATATTCAAGTAACCATTGTCATTTCTTTGTCAACCCACATCAGGAGAGCTCACTGATACAAAACCTCCAACCGCACTTCTGGAATGATAGCACATACAATTTACGGGAAGTGACTACCATTAAGATATCAGGTAGCACGTTTCCAAACGTTTCATTGACTGGAGAGAGAAAAAAAAGACACCCATATATTGACTCGCGAAAAAAAAAATCAATCGATAAAATCTCGAGAGAGATATCCTTTGAAAAGAAAGTGAGCGCACCGCTCACCAAAAGGCATGCAGCGAGATACGAAAGTCACGGGCTTTCCATCGCAGATAAATTTTTGACTTCATAAAAGCTGGTAAGAAAAAGAAGCGCAGCACGTCTCGCCAGTTTGTAACTTAATTACAAAGCAAGGACAGCTTTTAAGTCCGTCTGTCCCAAAGTATTCACCCCTCCTGCCAACCGCCTTTTTCCTTAATATAAGACCCAGGCCGTTTTTATGGAACCTGAGAGCGCAATAAAAGCTATAATTTATCATCCATAGCCCCTAAAAATACGGCGGTATGGGGGATACTGCCTCTATCCGAGTCATCTGGAAAGGCCGATTTTTTTGAGGATAGCGCGCAGACTTTTATGGACCTGGAAATCCATAGATCATAAAGTGAAGAACGTGATCACCCAGCACGTTCTGGGGATGTTCATTTTCTGTTATTTTTTCCCCTCCCACCCCACATGTAGTGTCTTTCCATCCTTCTTTTTTTCTCATCCCCCGGGCGTTCCCCAGCCCTTTATTTCAAGATTTTGATATGATACTTAGTTTTTAGCGTGGAATCCGTAATGGTCTCAAAGGCAAAACAACAAGGGCTGGTTGTCCGCTGGGTTTAAGGATGCGGCTGTTAATTCACAAAATGGAATACGCATTCTTTTTACACCCTTTTACATCTGTAACCTCAGGGTGCGAAGTTTGGCCTGAGATTTATTAACGCGTTTACCTGATGTAATCTTAATGATCTTCGGACACCTGTTGAAATCGTGGTTTTATCATCAAAGTCTTTAAAGGCCGACTTGTTTTTCAAAAAATTTTAAGATTTAGCTTTAAAATTATGATCTTATTGTGGTGCGATAGAGATTTCGTGGCAACTACATAAAGCGCAAATAGCTTTAGCCATTCTTCGTGAAGTCATTGAAAATAGAATGCATGGCGAGCAGCTTCAAAGTTGATTATTTATCACCTGGAAATAATTACGATTATTTTTCTAGAAATATGACGGCAAATAATTCGCGTTAATGTTTTTTTATCACATCTGGGGATAATCAGGAAAAGGAATAAGTTGTTGTTGCTGTTACTTTAGGCACTTTAAAAGTTCACTGACAGACCTGACAGTGATCCACAGATCGTTATTTAGATCTGGAACAGAGAACGATCACCACTGAACCAAAACCCGCAGTGGTATTACTCTCCACATGGAGGACTTTGTGACCAAGACAGATTTAGCATGCACCAGCCACTACACACACGGAGAGTCATCGGCTGGCAAGTTCAAACTCGCTAAATCTATATAACTTTTCTATATAAATCGATATAACTATTAATCTATATAAATCGATATAACTATTAATCTATATAAATCGATATAACTATTAATCTATATAAATAGATATAACTATTAATCTATATAAATCTATAAATCTAAATAACTATTTTTATTGGGCTTTAAATAAAGATGTCCGGATAAAATGATGATTAAAAGTTATTTATTGAATATTCATTTATAACACATCAACCTCTTTACGTACATTTTACTTAACTTTCTAATTAGATGGCACACCAATAATTATTACTTTAATCCTTACAATAATATAAAGGTACTTAAGGTAATGATACATCTTCAAGTAATTTTTTGCATTTTAAGTTATTTGATAGTTTTCCTTGTTGTCGTTGTTGTTTTCGTGTTCCGCTTTACAACAGAAAGAGGGGTGCAGTAGCTTCTGAGGGTATGGACCCCTGAGCACCCGTGGGCAAAAATCTGATTTCTAGATCATATGAGGATGATACACACACATTCACTTTCACAGCCCCTTTTTACAGGGGGGAGGGGGGCACATTCACACAACTCACAGACAGAAGAATAAGCATACTCTAACTGGGACTCGAACCCGGTACGCCCAGACCACGAGGAAGACGCGCATCCTCTAAGCCAGGACGCCGGTATATTTAATTTTTAAAATGTGTATATAATAGACAAGAAATGAGATGTATTTAATATTGTTTAAAACAAAAAAATAATCATTTCACTGAATGTAAAATTCCGATTTCATAAAAAGTCTCATAATTACAGTTTTCTGCGTCTTAATCTCGGATAAATATATAAGCAATAATGTTTAATTGTTATGTATACCAAAAAAAGTCAGTATACTATAAAATTTCATAGCGTTAGCCCTTCAAATTAAAACTCAGTTTTATTTAGATACATTATTTCAAAATTATAACAGACTAATAATAAAAGCTTTTTTATTGTGCTTTTGTGTTAAAAAAAATTCCTTGTATAGCACAAAAGATGTCTAAAGAGGAAATAACTTTATTCTCATCTTTTTCAAGAAAAAAAGGTGGACGTAAATTTAAAGAAATTACATAACATTTTACAAGGATCATTATTTTGTGTTTTTAAATATTCCAAAATAGTGAGAATATTTCTCACTATTCTGGAAAATAAAAAAAATGAGAATGTGCGCAAAAATAGAGAAATTCCTTCAAAATTCCATCTGCTTCTAAAAATGTATGAAATTATTCATTTTTCCCACTTCAAGTTTCTTTTTATTAAATTTTTCTTCTTACATTTATCAAATTTAACTCACAATCTTTTAATTTAGGAGAGTTTTTAAATAAGATGTATTCTGTATTAAAGAGATGTACTATAAATTTCACGAAATTTTTAAAAGAAAAAAGCGAAAATATATTTAAATCATAAAAATAATAAATAAAGTAAGCACGAACGTTAAAAGACACAAAGAGTGTTTTAAAAATTTATTTTTATAACTTTAATTACACCATTATTTAGAAGCGGGTTTTCCTTAATCTGAAGTAGAGGTAAATTGATATAAACAGGAATATGAAAGATAGAAAAAATAACCCCAAAAGCAATTTTTAAATTAAATGTGCAACTAAAAAAACTGATTTCTTAGGTTGAATTGCGTTTTTGAAAACTTTCACGGTGCAATCAGAATGATATTATTAATTAAATATTAAATTATTCCATTTTTTTTATGAAAAATGAAAATGTAAGTATTATCGATTTATCATCGTATGCAATGTAAATTAGTCGTTTACGGTTAAATTAATATTCAGAAGTAAGTAAAAAGTAATAATACAAATAATTAACTCTATTTTTATTTCTTTTAATATTTTCTACTAGTTGAATTTTTTTAAACCTTCTGGTATATAATTATTAATTTAATATATGGAATAAAATGAATGCAAATTTATTGTGAACTATTTTGAAAAAAATTATTTTGTCCCAGTATAGTAATACGTTACAATTTCTTTCATATCCTCATTTGTATTCTTACCTATTTCAATTTTTAAATATATCAAGTATATTTAAAAATAATTATCAAATATTTTAATTACCATAAAAATCAAAAAATTTCGGTTTTGAAGGAAATTTTAAATAAATATTAACAGAATAAAGTGGGATCATTTTTCATATATTGAGGATATTACTTAACTTTTATGTTGCTTATTTAATCAACTAGAATTTTTATTAATAACAACAAGAATTACAGGGAAGCATACACTATTTAGTTTATTTTCAAATAGAAAGGTTTAAGTAAGTGATAT
>JAOUZG010033162.1:2577961-2599041 GCA_026289955.1 Argiope argentata
TATATATATATACTCCAGCAATATAAAATGAAATCCGTTACCTAATTTAAAACAATTCTTCAATTATTTTCGGTGAAATCGACAATTCGATCACGATTAAAATGGACATCCTGTATATTGATATAAGCAACTTTCTTCAATGTTGCGATAATTGAAGGACTTACAAATCATATACACAATCGCAGTAGTTCCTATTCTTCCTCCTCATTTTTAATCACAACTTAGTCTACCAGCTTAAATGATTTGCATGTATCAAGTGAATTGTCTTTAAGTGAATCAAGTGAATTAAATATTTTTCAGGTCTGATTCGGAATTAAATATACATTTAATTCCGAATGTGCTTAAAATCTAATAGCTATTCATTACTTTTCAAACTTATGGTATCTTGGAAAGAGGTTTAATCTATTTGGAATTCAAAATAAATTTCAATAACCAGTTTACGGAGAAAAATTGTTTTCGAAAACTATTTTTTATCGGTATAACAAAGAAAGAAAATACCTTATTAAAATTCCAGTCTATTCTATTTCCTTCTATACAACATACCGAATGGATTACAAATTGCTTTACATTGTTTTGTTGAAGGAAACAAAGAAAAATTACTTAAATTGACATTTATTTTTAATTTTCAAATACAAAGGAAACTTTTTTTTTAGTCCAAAAGTGTTTAACTGAAGCCAGATTAAGTAGAGTTACTTTTGCTGTGAGACGTAAGAAAATATCAAAAATCGGTCAGTCAAGAAGAAAACTCAGAATAAATAAATGAATAGATATTTCTAAGTTTCATTGTTTTAGATGAATGATCAATTTGTGGCTGTAGCTGTTGATATAATACAGTAGATACTTTTTTCAAATCAAAACAATTTTTCTCTATTAATTTGCAAGGCCTAAATCTCTAATAATTATTTCAAAATATTTAATCAAAATATTTTGAAATAATATTATGTTATATATTTAAAATAATATATAATAATATAAAACCAAAATATTTTGAAATAATATTATGTTATATATTTAAAATAATATATAACATGAAACCAAAATAATTATAAATGATAAATTTTTATTTTTATTAATATATAGGATCATTTACAAATAAGATATCGTTTGTCTTTTATTCTTTAATATCTTATGACAAATAAAATGGCATATTAGAGTATATAAAACAATTTAATAGTGCCTTTTCATCATTAAAATAAATGCCTTTTTGTAAGGAGGTAAAATATGAATAGTTTTTGTTGATCTCTTAACAATTTAAAGAAAGGTAAAAAAGTCATTAATGAAGACAGGATTCCGTCTCACCTCCTATTTTTCAGTATTTTTCTGTATATTTCTGTTTCGACCCAAGAACTACATCATTTATTTATCAAAGTCATACTTTAATTTCTTATTTTTAATCCAAAGAAAAGATCATATTTTCTACCTGGCTATGATTCAGCCCCCTTTGTTTATGAAATATTAATTATTCTAACACAGTTTCTAGCTAAATTTTTTAACTTCAATTTCATATTATTATTGTTTACTTTAAATTAAAATGTTCATGTTTCTTGTAGAATTATTTATGCTCACAAACAATTACATTTATCGTTTTTGATTATCAGTTTGATCAAAGTTTAGACGGAGCTTTGAATGATTCTTATGGTTTTGATTCGGCTCAATCAAAGTAACTGTCCACTATGTTGATATTAGAAAGTATCGATTTATTTTCACTCAAAACACACCATAATTTATATAAATGTGTCCTTTATTCACTCAATCTTCCTTTATTATAAAGGGAATTAATCCGAATTCCATTTATATTCTTGCCTTAAGCAATATAAAATGCAAATTCAATTTCTCCATTTTAAAAAAAACTCAATATCCTAGTTCATTTTATTGCAGTAGTTTTTGAACTTATTATTACAAAACTCTGGTCTTCTATATTATCTAAAAAAATCAAAGTTTTAAATACAGGGTGGCTGTAATTAAAGCTCCACTTTGACATGGTCATAAACGTAAACTATTCCACCAAATGTTACCAAACTTAGTGAAAAATTAAAGAAAGTCGTGAGAATTTCTCGTCTTCCAAGAAAACTCATCTCCAGAGTGAGGAAGGCTCGGTATGCAATATTGTTAACCACTTCGCATACAATGACATGTCTGACACGTGCATCGAATTACTGAATTTTTATTTTCAAGTCTGCAATTAAGCCACAGAATTAATAATTTAAAAGCAAAAGAAAAAAATCAATATGAAACGATTTGTTATACCAAATGCTCCATATATTATTTAAAAAAATCAAATTAACAATAAATTATCAAAATAGGATGAGTTATCTAATTAGAAAGTTAAAATAATTCGTATGTCAAGTGGTTAAGCAAAATAAGATATAAAGACATTAGTTAAAAATGTGAGTCAATCATTTCTGATACGTGCTACAAAGCAAGCTCAATGTGGCGTCCACCATTTTCTGAGAGCAAATGGAATTGCATTATTACATTCTCAACAGTATCTCTTAGCCTATCAAGGGAAATGTTACGCCCATGTCAGTGACCTTTCAATAGCACAAAAATTTTTAAATTATCACCATAAGCAAGGCTTTTAACACACATTTCAAATGCTTTATAACAAGCTTTAGAATAAAACTCATTTTAAATAAGTATCTTCATGTCGTCTTTTGCTAAATAGTATTGCATACAGCGTTAATTCCCCTCTGGTAGAAAGTTTTGGGGTCTTTTGTTGCAGAAAAGAAATTCCCATTATCTTCCTTAAATTATTATCAAACTTCGCAATTATTATTACCTTAAATTATTACCAAGCTTGAAATAATTTGGTTTGTTAGTTTTCCTCTTATGATCATTTCAAAATGGAATTTTAATTATAACCACTCTGTAATTTAAAAATACTCGATAAAATATCTTTAAATGACCACTTTATCAAGCTGAATTTGTTTTTGTTTGCCTTATTGGTTGTTTTGAGTAATGTTGTATACAAAACTACTTTTTTTTAATTGAAAATTTAAGTCTCTTATCAGATGAATAATTTTTCAGAATTTTTCAAACCGAAAAACACATTAACGAATTGAAGTCTATGTGTCTTCAAATGTTATTAAATGAATTAAATTTGATACAATGTTTCACAATTGAAACTCTATATTTTTATCAAATTTTGGATGAAATCTATCTGTTAAAGATTTTACTGCTTTTACGTTGGGAATCAGGTTTCTTTTAGTTTTTTGAATTAACATTTTTTATTAATATGAAAATGCAATGCACTTCGATGTTTGGTTTAAAGAAAAAGGCTTAATTTAATATTTAGCTTAAATTTTAATATTTATATTACATTTTCGATAATTTTAATCAAAAAGATGACTGTCAATATTTTTTAAACCCTAGTTAGTTTTATTTTTAACAATATAGCATTACAGTTCCAAAAATTGAAAACTTTTCATGACAAATGCAATCTTTTGTATCTCTTTCTGAATAATTCCTTATATTCTCCCCGCCCAACTTCAAAATATACTGCAAAAAGTTTTAAAAAAAAGCTTTTTAAATAAAAAAAAATAAGCAAGAAAAGTTTACAATTTCATGCTTGAGAAAAGCTATTGTAGCAATAAATCAATTCCTAAGTATACAGCAGTATTATTATTATTGAAAATGCTTGAATACAATAGAATAGCTTGCAAATAGTTTAAATAAAAGAGAATAGAGTGTTTCAATAAGAATTGTTTCAAGCATCTAATTACACATATATTTTGTTAACAACTAAAAACAAGATTTGCATGAAACGCAAAAATATATGTTTCCTACTGTTAGTTATATTTGTTCCGTTTTGTAGAATGTCTCTTTCTGTTTTTTTTTTTTTTTTTTTTCAGTTCCAGTTCCGTGATGTTTACTATTCGTGCTTCACTTCTTTTCGTTTTTGTTTATCAGCTTGAATTCTTTTACGATTGCATTATATTTACGTCAAAATATATTTTAGAAAAATAAAAATAACCAAAACGGATCGCAATTTTAAGACACAAATCATCATTTGGCTATAGAATGTGTAACGGGATTATTTGTTCACTAGTAGTTTAACATGTCATGGACCTGCTTGAAGTTATTTGTTCAAATGTGGAACCAAACTAACTAATACTTTGGTGTTAGTTAATACTTTAACTAAGTATTAACTACAAAGTATTAGTAAGTATTAATAATATTAATTAGTATTAGTTAGTATTAATGGTAATAATTAGTGTAAGTATTAACAGTATTAATTAATATTAATATTGATAGTATTAATTAGTATTAGTTAATATTAGTTAGTATTGATAACATTAATTAGAATTAGTTATCATTGATAGTATTAATTAGTACTGACAGTATTAATTAGTTAATATTAGTTAGCATTGGTAGTATTAATTAGTATTAGTAAATATTAATAGTATTAATTAGTATCCGTAAATATTAATAGTATTAATTAGTATCAGTTAATATTAGTTAGTATTGATAGTATCAGTAAATATTAATAGTATTAAATAGTATAAGTAAATATTAATAGTATTAATTAGTATTAGTAGATATTAATAGTATTAATTAGTATTAGTAGATATTAATAGTATTTATTAGTATTAGTGAAGTATAGTTAGTTAATACTCATACTTTACTTTTAGTAAATTATAATACTGACTTACTAAAAGTGCTTTGCGATAAGAGACAGTAAAGATGTAATTTATGATCTGCATTCATCCTTAAAAGTATAATGAATGTTCAGGAAAGCTACGGAGAAACGAATGGTATGATAAATGCCCTTTAGAGATGAAAGTTTTACTCCCAGTTCATTAGATTGGTCATGTGCTGGCATTCCACAAGATGAGAATAAATCCTCCGTTATCTTTAATATCAGCAAGACTTCATCAAGATCATTCAATAACTGAGACCAAAATTTCACTCGCCGAAATCAGATTATTATTCCTTTTTAACTTTAATGCCAGCTAATCACGCTCTTGTAAAGAAAAGACGAAATCATAGTCACATGACTCCAATAAAATCGACAGACTTCTGATTGTACAATGCTTATGTCATATTACCTTATTTCGCAATTTTATCATATTTCAGAGTTTTTTCCTTCTTTTCTCTTCAGTCAGTAATCTTTATACAGTTTAAACCACAGCTCATGACCTCGAAAATGTAAATAAAAAGAGAGTAAATTGAAACATTTAACTGATTGTCACCATTAGCATTAACCCCATTGTCACCATTTGTTTTCAGGTATTTTTGCTTCCTTCGTTTAATTATGACTTTGCTAAAATATTAAATCTAATTGTGAGGAATGCAATTCCAACCGAATTCTCTGAAGGGAACCCTGGATATTTTGTCACATCTTTCTTTCTTTTTATCACGTGAAACCATGTTGTTTTGGTTAAGAGTGTTTGGTGTCTCCGAAGTTTAAAGGCAATAAATAAAGATTATGAGCCACTGGAAGTTATTGGTAGAAGAATTTTTTTAACCTGCTTTTACCAGTATTTCATTATTATTATGTATGCTTCCTTGAAAGCAGATATGTTTTAAAAGTTTGACTGGCTTTTGAGTATTGATTTATCAACATCATCAAGACTTCATGTAAACTTCATTACAACAGATGCGTTTTTAAAATTACACAGATGCTTTATTACAACAAATACGGTTGACGTAAAACTATGACATCATAGCTGTTATTTCATCTCAAAATCGGTCGAGCTTTAAAACTTTGTCTGCCAGCCAGAAAAATTGAAAATGAAAGTTTAATTTTTAGAAAGTTTAAAAATTGAAATGAAAGTGAATCATTACAGACAGACAGACAGACAGACAGATAGATATATAGATAGATAGATTATTGTATAGTACATTAAGGTATAATTCATATGAAAATCGTAATTTATACATTTCACAAAATATGGCGCAAAGAACAAATTAATAAGAGGTGGCTTCAAAGATTTCTCTGGAATTGATAAATATAATAAAGATTAAAATTAAATCTGCTTTGAATGTTTCAATATATCATGTCAGAATATCATTTCTTGAACGGCCGAGCACCATGTGCTCATGCAAGTTAAATTAAGTTTTTAGCCATTGAATTCAAGAAATTGCTTTTGTGCGAAAAGGATGTAAAATTGTCTCATTGAATTAGTAACTTTAGTATTGCAAACGTTCATAAAAAACTTTGTCTCACATTTATGGTTTAAACAAATATCACATTTCCTATTTATTTCATTTCATATAATCACGTGCTCAAAATGATATTTTCTCGGTTTTATTTTCTGTAGTACTTAACTTTTTTTAATCAGAGCTTTTTTAAATGTAATGGCAACGCGTAATTAAAAGTTGATTTTTTGAGATGCTCGTACAAATAATAAAATTTTTATTCTTCGCTTACGGATTTTTTTTACGCCACAAAACCTCATTTCTAAAACAATATCATGTTCTGACATGATAACAACATTTCACGTTGAGTCAATAGAAAGAAAATACTTTCTTTATTAGGTTAATAAGAATTACCCACAAAAAATATGTGATACGTCGTAACTAGTAAAATATAATATATGTGTTTATATATCGACCAATTAGAATTCATCCCTTGATATTTATACTTCAAATATATTTGACAGATGTGTTTTGTGTTTGAGCTTCGTAATATAGCGAAGAAAATCGAATTTGCGTTTGAGCCTCGTTTTGTTTTCTGACTGATTCAAAAATGTGATTCAGATCTGGAATCAATACTATGCAGCAAATTTCATCGATATAAACTTCAAAACCAACATACATTCGAAATCTGTCCATGTGCTCAGATACATTAGGGTAGGCAGACAAAAGAACAAATAATTGATTTGATGAGGGATTTCTTTCAAAATTATTCAGATATATTTTTAAAAAAATTTCCCCAAAAGATATAATAAAATCAATAATTCTAACCTGTTACTTTTTGTGGTTATCTTGTTTAATAGCCTCCGAGAGGACAAATGGGTATATAAACTTACCATCAAAGTATTTCGTCCAAAGTCTGCTAAGGATCTATAAATATTATGTAGAGATAGCGAAGGAAATTCTAATAATTTTTCTTATAGCGTCGAGGGTCGTTAAAATATCGAAATCAAATTTTGTAAAGATATGCGATATGTTTTGAGTACTTTTCTGTTAGTCGGGTGCCAGAGAAAAAACATAAAAAATGCGGCTGAAATCTACATTATTTGGCAGTTTTTCGCTTTAAAATCACTGTAAGAAATGTGGCGGAATTCTACATTATTTGGCGATTTTTCACTTTAAAACCACTGTAAAATATTTGGCAGAATTAAACATTATTTGGCGATTTTCTGCTGGCACCCTGCTAACTTTTTGTTGTAAACTTTGTATGCGAGAAATTAAAAATTTGGCTACATAAAAAGTCAATTTTTTTATCATGTCAGAGCATTATCTTGTTTGGGGATAAGGTTTTGCGGCGTCAACAAAAATCCGTAGGTGAAAAATGAACATTTTAATTACGTAGATGAAAAATAAACATTTTATTATCTGTACGAGTGTCTCAAAAAATCAGCTTTTAAAAACACGTTGCCATTGCATTTACAAAATCTCTGATTAAAAAAATTAAGTGAATGACTATAGCCAATAAAACCTAGAAAAATGTCATTTTGAGAGCGTGATTATATGAAATGAAATAATAAGGAAATGTGACTTTTTTAAAAAACAATAGATGCGATGCAAAGTTTTTTCTCATCGTTTGCAGTACTAAAATGACTCATTCAACGAAACAATGAAAATGAATAAAAATATAATTTAACTTGCATGAGCACGTGGTGCTTGAACGTTCAAGAAATGATGTTCTGACCTGATACAATTATATATGCATAGCAGATTTCATTTTAATCTTTTTATAATTTATCTTCCTTTCATTACCACTCATGGGCAGAGAACACTAAATTCCTGTTACATAAAACAGGGTATCTATAGCTTAGATAAAAATGCGAACTGTTAAGTCTTAGTCGCATGGCAAAAAAAAGTAATTTGAGGTTCAACAGTTTTTCCTACTAGGTATCTCTAATTATAGGATTTTATTAAACTAAATACCAATGATTAGTTTAAGTGAAACTAAATCCCTTCCAAAATCAGCAATTACTTTACAACACATTAAACTCGACCCAAAGCGAGGTAACTAAACATAATAATGCACGCCGATGCTTTTCCGTTTACCGTCAGCTCGAATTGTTCCTGACTGCAACGATCCGAGATCTGTAATGGTAGCAACATCGCAGACTTTACTGCTGAGCCAGAACTTGGAGTAGACGCACAATACCCAACGAATTAATCTCAGCCAGCTTCTGATTGAATCATTGCACTCACAACACACTTCATCGGGCAGCAGAGTTTTCGGCGATCGCCAGAACAAGTTCATTGAAGCGTTTCTAAGCACCGTCACTCCATTTTCTATGCAGGGGGACTTGCGCTAATCCAGACGAACCTCCTCTAAGAATTTTGGGGAAAATCCCTCCTCCAGCGAGTCCTCGACGCGTGAAGTGGAGGCGAGAAGAAAATCCTAATCTCCCAGACAGCTTTATAATCTCTTTACTGACAACATCGGAGGAAGGCATGACATAATCCCATAGCAGGTTTAAAATGTTTCTCTTTAAAAGTCTTTCCCAGCCGAAAGCTAAGAACTTCTTCTTGAAGAATATCCTTTTCCTCAACTCCCCTCCCCCACCCCCTTTTTTTTCTTTTCAAAAGCGTGAAAAGAAAAACAAAGGATTAAAGCTTTTTTCTGTCCGAATAAAACTACATTTAAACGTCTCCCTGTTTAAACGTCAAAATAATTTCTGCGAGTGGAAGCGGATTTTTTATTTTAATATTCTAGAAATTGTTGCTAACTCGCACTTCAGACTATATTTTGAAAAGTGTGAAAGATTAAACTGCATACGAAGCAAATACGTGTTTTACTTTGATGTTAAGGCGTTGGGTTAAGGCTTCAATTGTGCCTCTAATACTAAACACATATCTCAATATCCATTATAATGTTTGTTAACTAAACTTTGATTTTAGGTTCAATCCGTAAATTTAACCTTTTCCACTCGAATGGTGTCTCCCACTCACCATTGATTGTTCATTGATGGTTCATCATTTTGACATTTTATTTATTTATTTTTTGATTTTTATTGTTAAGTCATACCAGATTCTCCGACCCCTCCGCAGGCACACGGATTTAAATCATAAAACTGCATGACCTACCCGTGGCAATAACAACACTGCCTGGAACTGTGGTTGAATCTTAAGGGCCCTCCCCGGCCATGGTACAACCCTTTCCGTAGGAAGTACGTTACGTCATCGATGGGACAGTCCTACCCTCACCTATTAACCCCTTAACAATTCCACATTCAGACCAGTTTTTGTTTGAAGTTCCGCGATAAATGCACATCAAATCCATGAGAAATAAATGAATCGAAGGCCTTTCCTATTCTGGTGCAGAAATTTGGAAAAAGAGGCACACAAAGACACAGCTTTAATCTGATCAAGGCTCAATTAACTATAGGTGTTTCAAAATAACTTTCGTACAGCTTGAAACGAGACATTAATCAAATTAAATTTAATTTAAATTCATTAAATTCTTATCACTCTTATCCTTATTAGATGCGAGTGTCTTCCAACGATATAATCCATTAGTCTTTGTACACAAGTATTATTCTACATCCAGTTAGGGAAAAAAAATTTCTCATTGTTGTGTTCTACAAGAAAACAATAAACTTAATTGTCTGATATTAGGGATTTTTTGGCATCATATTTGGCTGAACTGCGCCATGCATATGGTTAAAGATTAAAATCAAGGGCATCAAAAGGTGAAAAATCAGTTTCTAAAACGCGTGCTAAAAACATAATAATATTGGGAAAATTATTTTTTTAAAAAAAAATTTGCAACGCAATCTAAGTAAAGGAGTTATTAAATATACGGAAAAAATAAATAGCCTTTAAAAAATTTGGATGGTATATTTTATCTATCAAGTCACGCAAGATAACAGATGAGAAACTGAAAAACTGACAATGGGAATTAAAAGAAGGACATTCGATTGGAATATGTTTGGCAGTAAAATCAATATGACAAGCGGGACATATGGGCCCGCTTCCTCCAAAAATGAGATGCTTAGGAGTGAAAACTGAATTATCCTATAAGAAGACTAATCAATTTGACCTCAATCTATCTTATAGAAAGAGCAAGCCACAATCCAATGGAATGATTTTGTTATTGGATTGAATATAAGTTATTATGGATCTGCAAATCCCCTGCCAAATAGAAAAAAATACATCCAAATTTTGCTTTCTGTGCATCGTCATATGGTAAGCCTTGCGATGAAAGAGAAGAGGCAAATTTTGCTGCACAGTTAGCCGCTTTAGTACCATAAATTCCCGTATAAGTCGGAAAAAATCTAAAATTTATGTTAAATCTCTTACTCTTGAGAAGTTTCAAAGCAATCAGTATTTCCAAGGCAAGTGAATGAAGTCGATTGTCATAGTGACACAGTGTTTCCAAAGTCCTCATGCTATTATTGTATACAATAAAATTGCGTTTATCGGTAGATGAGATCGCCTTGAAACGTCCAAAGAATAGCCGATAACTCGATAGTAATTACAAAACAATTATTATGTAAACGATAACTAATTGTCTTAGATGGAATAGAAATAAACTTAATCATCACTCTAGTTGCGTTCGTTGCCATCCCTATTACTAATTTAAATTGTCAAATATAGTATAAATATTGAAAAACTATTCAACCTTTAATATTTCGTATAGTTACAAATGCTGCAAATTGAGCCTATTCTGATTCAAAATGCATTTTTTATGTTATACGGTATTGTTAGATGTCACAGAATTTCTATTATTTTTCGTAAAATGAAGATTTTTTCTGAGAGTGTTTAAATAATAATGGAAGTGTGCTTCACTACAATCAGCGATCAGTAAATTTCTGTTTATGCTTTCATTGAGTAAGATTGGTAAATCAGTTTTACTCAATCTAAGACTGATTTGCGTTTGAGAGGCGAAACTCTGAAATTGGTGTAGAATCTTTGTCTCGATTTAACGCCTAGAATTTTGAGTTGTGCATTACGAATGAGATAGTTTCAATTGTAGAAGTCTGTTGAGGACGGGATTATTTTAACCCATATCAAATTTGAATGATTATGAATAGCAGTTAAAACTATGCAAGCGTTACAAGGTATGCCGTCTTAATTAAGGTTCATATAATCCAATTTCTAACCTAACCACAGCAATGTTTATGGGAATTTTTTTTCAAATTCTTTCTTGTTTCTTATATTGATTAAGTTGGTACTATATACTGATTACCAAGACACACATATCTGCAGCTTCTGAAATCATCAGAGGGAAAGCATCAATTAGCACACACAGAGAATGTAGCAACAGAAGCAGTCTCCATACCCTCACTTGAAGCTAGTCGAATTCGGAGGTTCTGCGAAGACAGGATGTCCTCGAATTCATGGGTCAAACTTTAAAAGTATGGGAAATACGTGTATAAAAGGCTTTTTTTTTTCTTCTTCTTTTTTGAAAGAAAGAAAGATCGAAATTGAAAATTTTCGCCTGAAAAAAAAATGTTGATGAAATGAAAAGTAAGATCTTTACTTCCATAATATTTCAGTACGTACACTAATGTGCTATTACCAGCATCGATACATTCCTAATAGCGTCTAGCAAGTAATTAGCGTATACTCTTTCAAAGAGGCCAGTTGTATCATGAAAGATTGCAGCTGCAATTGAAAGTTTTGCAATGAAGCTTTTTTGGAACCATTAGAAGTCTGATAGACATTATATTTTTCCACCTTGCACTGAATTTGTTTGTACTTATACTTATATTTATTTTTTTCATCTACACTTTTCATTTCCGACTCCATATTTTCATAAAAAAGGCTTCTTTATATATATTTTGCCTACCCTTAAAGTTTGTCACATGAATTTAGGGGCCCCCTGCATACGAATAGTTTCCCAATAGATTTTATTGGTTAAGTTATCGTATCATTAAGTTGTTGTTGTTACTAATGGCACTTACCATGGACAAGTCCGCTGATGCATCAGCGGATTAAGCTGAGTGTCTCTTATTTGAGGCAGCGCCAACTAGGGTCAACACTACGATTTTAACTACACACCCATCACAATCACTTTTACAGCCCCTTTTTACAGGGGGGGGGCACATTCACACGCCACACTGATAGAAAACAGAAGAAGAACCATGCCCTAACCGGGACTCGAACCCAGGACGCCAAGATCATAAGGAAAAGGCACTATCTCTTTTCCAGGACACCGGCTCGTTCCATTACAATATCCTTCGTGTTTCTTGATGAATTTGCCTTGAACACTTGTAATTGCGATAAATCAAAATTTTAAACTGCTCTTATTGAATTCCAAAGAGCAACAAGGTTATACTTTGTTTTGCTTTCTTTTAACACCCCTGCAAAGTTGGAATACCCCTCCCTGTATTTGAATTTTGATTTTTCATTTTGAAATACCAGTTATATTACAGTTCCCCAATATTTGTTTTTGCTCGAGCGATCCATCATCGGCTGTGGAAACTCCATCATATTTCATTCCGCAAAAATTCCTCCCATCACAGCACTCCTCACCTGTTCTGTATTTCTCCACAAACGGCAATGGAACGCCTCGTATGACTTTTCCCGGAATCGACGTTCGAAATCCGATGTGAAAGATCTCAGTTCCTTCCACTTGACAAATGGCGATCGAGTGCTACAAAAGCGGAAGATAAGGCCAAAAAAAATATTTATGACAAGCCGGTCCTATTTTTTATTCCTTTTCTCGATAAAAGTTCCATTTTTCACAACATTCGAGGATAATAGTAACCTTCGCTCGGTTCCCGTGCAATATTATGTGATGATCAAGAAAAGAAGAAAATATTCTTTTTTTGATGCATGAAGCGGCTTCGAATATAAAGAAAAGTATAAAGGATTTTTATCTCCCCTTAAAATTGATTTACACTGGAATAATGCTTTTAAGTTTTTCTTTTGTGGTTCTTTATTTTAGAATTCCATAGTAAATATATAATGGAAAAAATAATAGAATAGAATGGTTTCGATTAAAAATATAAATAAAACCTTTCACAAAAATTTCCATTTTTTGTAGAAAAGAAAAGCATTTACATCCTTCATTTGAATCCTCACAAAATCTCACCATTTCCAAAGGCAAAATAAACTGCATCTACATTAATTTTTATACTTTTATTGGTGCCGTCATCCTGGCACAGAGGTAGCGCATCTTGCTCGAGTCCCGGTTCAGGCATTGCTCTTCTTCTGTGTTCTATCTCTGAGGTGCCTGCAAACGCTCCCCTGTAAAAAGGAGCTGTGCAAGTGAATGTGCAGCTAAGTCGTAGTCTTGGCCCTAGTTGGCGCTACTGCAAAAACAAGAGACACTCCTTTCGGCTTAAAATCACTGGCGGCCGTCAACTCGATTGCCCATGGCAAATACCATTAGTAACAACAACAACATATTTTTATCGGTGATTTAAATAATATATTAATTACAACAAGATTATTAAGATTTTGTTGTTGTTTTGTTATTCAATAGTATAAATTTTGAAAAGTCAAACTGTCGTAATTTAAATAATTAATTCGTATTTGTGTACACATCTTTATTTGTCTTCAGTTATATATCGTAAAAAGATTGCAGACTGAAAAGGAAAGTACAATATTTTGACTGAATATTACTAAACAAACTTACTTGGATCACTTAATCATTCAATGTACGAATATGTTGCTTTCAAAATATTGGAAAGAAAATGTTTTGGCATTGGAAGTTTAATTATAACAGAAGAAAACTACACAAAAAAATTAAAACAAAATTTAGTTTTCCTATTCTGAAAATTTGTCTTTCTGATCTAATTTTCTACCTAAAAAATTTACAAGAAAAAAATTATTCCACTATAAAATATTTACATTCGTTATTAGCATGAAAAAGAAATATATTGAATCTGATATTCTACCTTAAAAATTCGAAAAAAGTTTTCCACTCTAGAAAAAAAAATCATTATAAACAAGAAAATTCTACATCGAATTTAATACAGTTTGCAGAGAAAAATTAAAGTAATCCTTAGTGATTAAAGAGCATATTTATACATCTTTTAGTACATATTATGTATAAACTTTTTGTATATATTATGGACTTATTATACCGTCTTTGCCAACGATCGCCAATGGTTTAGTAACTCATTGGCGACAGATTTAAATTTGTCGATAAAGTTCAACGGATTACACCATGGCCGTATTGCCATAATTGGCGGTTTAGCAACTCATTGGCGGTGACTTCAAATTTGGCGATAAAGTTGGACGGTATAATACGTAATTACCTATATTATTTATTCTTGTATGTAAAATATATCAATAATTATAAAATAAAACAATTTTATAGTTCTATTGATAGCTGTGACATTACCAGATCTATTATAGATTTTTCGTAGTTCCATACATTTTATTGCAATAAATAATTTTACTCTGAAAAATTCAGTACTCTTATAATAAAGACAAAATATATCCACTAGACCGACAGGAGAGCTAATTTTATTCACTTGACTGAACTGAAAATTAGCATCATTTAAACCTAATTACTATCAATACCAATTACATAATAATAACAAAGTTTAAATAGTTAGTAAATGCATTAAAATCTTTCCCTAAGATATATTAAAAAATCTGAGCAAATTTTTAATGTAATAAAATTGGTATGTAAATTACTAAATGCAAAAATCATTCAAAGCGGTCTGCAGGGCTGATCATAGAAACAAGTTTCACCAAATTTAGAAATTACTCTACGAATAATTTGTACTTTTATTCTTGCAGCCTTTACTTAATTATTGTAGATACCAATTGTATGCCTCAGAAATAAATTTAAAACCTTTAAGAGGATTTCTTATCTTAGAAGCTTGAAGCAATTTTCAAAATGAATTATTTTCAAGTAAATGGGATTGAAATATTATATTTACATTAAAAAATGCACAATTAGTAGCTGCATTAAAATATGAGTATGATTCCAATAATAAATCTGATCAAATTTTAATGTGATAAAATTGGGATACAAATTGTAAAATACAAAAACCGCACAAAATGTTCAACAAGGCAAATCGTAAAACCAAATCTTATCATATTTGGCAATTATATTTAGAATAATATATGATTAAAATTTTATTAAGATTTATAATTTAATTAAAATTAAGCGAAGGATTTAATTTTTCTCAATAACTTTATAAAATATAATCTCATAAAAAACAATTTTTAAAACACACTAGAACTTAAAAAATGTGAATATTCAGAGATTCATATTTCATTTTTAACACAGCAATTTTTACTTTAATTGAAATAAATGACCGACAATTTTTTTAAAATAAGCTTAAAACGTGAAATTTTTTTTGATAATTAAATTTGGAATCAAACTGAAAACATTATTTAATCAGTGATTAAACCGCAGTTATAAAACTGTATTCATGTATTAAAATCTTAAATACATTAAATTATTTAAATTTATTGTATTACATTTGAATAGAAAGATATTGTTAAATTTCTCTATGTACTGAATTTGAATAGAAAGAAATAAATTAAATTTCTCTATGTATTGAATTTGAATAGAAAGAAAGAAATTAAATTTCTCTATGTATTAAATTACTGCATTAAATTTGAATAGAAAGAAATTTATTAAATGTATATATATATTTAATTAATGTATTAAATTGTAATAGAAAGAAATTTATTACATTTCTCTATGTATTAAATTACTGTATTAAATTTGAATAGAAAGAAATTTATTAAACGTCTCTATGTATAAAATTAAAGTATTAAATTGTAATAGAAAGAAATTTATTAAATTTCGCTATGTATTAAATTAATGTATTAAAATTGAATACATAGAGAAAATTCATGTATTAAAACTTAAATTTACTTCGAGAATATAATACCTCAAATTTCTTTATGTATATTTAAAAAATGCTCTTTTGAAATATTTAAGAAGGAATTATATAAACAAATATTTAAAACATTTGTTTTATCTAAACTCATGGTGTTTAGTTAACATCTGTGTTAGCACAAAAAATTTTTATGGTGATTTAACTTAGTAAAATATCCAGTAATTGAACCAAGATAATTAAACATCTCCCAAAAAATGCTGCAATGAATGAAAAAAATATTATCTAACCAAAAAGCCAAACTTGCTTTTTATATTACCGGATATTTTTCACAAAATTTGCTCCAGTGAGTTTACTGTTAAATGCTTTTAATGAAAAACAGATATGTACCGGAGAATCTTGTATAAAAAGAAGCACTGATCAAACATGATAACAGGATTAATTGATTAACGGTTTGCAAATTAAAAGCTGGGTTTTTTTCAGCTAATACATCGATTACGTTCCTAATCATATTAACAAAAAAATTTACTGGGAAAAAAAAACTATTGGAGAGAAAGTATTAAATGTAGCCAAGCAATACCACAAAAATTCTCTACTGATGTTGAATAATTAGTAATAAATGTCTTCTGATTTGCATTTAATTTAGTAACTAGAAAAATTTGTATTTACTTAGTCATTGTAGATACCGAATATCAGTCTGATTAACTAGTAAATATTTTTTTAATATCAAAATTTATTTTTTATAGATGCACAGGCTGGTTTAAAACATCAAAGAAATTTTTTAAAAAAATATTTAAAATGATTGAAGATAAAATTATTTTATATCCACAGAAAAAATGGAAAGGGAGTGATATTTTCCACTAGATATGAAAATTTGTTGGAGAAATACATTGTAATGAAATCTGTTCTTTAGTTGAGGAATTATATTTTTTCATACCATAAAATACGAACTGAAACAAAATGAGTTAAGTAGATAAGAGATAAAATAAATAAACGCTATAATAAAAATTTGCTTGATTAGCAGTGATATTTCTATAATTAAGCACGAAAATCACAGTATAATATCTATTTTTTTAGACAATTGAACTTAAAAAGGCATTTTTTTGACATTAGGGAATTGTTTGATTTTGATGATAGATAGGTTTTGTGATTTGATATCCAATATCACTTCTAAGTTAAATAAATTGAAATAAACATAATTTTTACTAACCATCATATTAACAAATACCATTTCGGAATGAGAGTTGAATATAATCAAACTGTTTTTATACGTATCTATTGTACTGAAGTAGAAACATTAAAACATGAAATAAAACGAAAAACAGTATATATTTCTCATTTTTTTAAAAAAAATCTATGTTGACTTTTTCGCATTATTTACAATACAATTTTAAATTTTAAAACTGCGCTGTCATTTAAATATGAACAATAACGCAAAAATACGCCTAAAAAAATATACAATACGCACAAAAATTAAATCCTTTTATCATTTTTTGATTTGCTGTTATGTAGAAAGATACTTCTATGTTACCTATTTATATGAACATACAATAGAAGGAAACTAAATGTGCCTACTGTACAATTGCTAAAAAACGTACAATTCAAAAAAAAATTAAATTTTATCAAATTTTGGTTTGCTGTTATGTAGAAAGATACTTTTATATTACCTATTTATATTAACATCCAATAGAATGAAACTAAATGTGTCAACTGTACAATTAATAAAAAACGTACAATACGAACAAAAATTAAATTTTATCAATTTTTAGTTTCCTATTATGTAGAAAGATACTTTTATATTACCTATTTATATGAACATACAATGGAAGGAAACTAAAAGTGCCAACTATACAATTAATATTTGTAGTATCATACACCAAATAAATCTTCTAATACTATACAAAAAGAATAAAGAAATCCTTTTATTTAATGTACATCAATAAAAAAAGACTAAATCAATTATTCGATGCTCCTCTCCGATATAATTCGAAGAATACAACCACTACCCTCCCACAAACTTCTCCACCCATCTTTCATCAACCCACCATAATTGATAACTCACTATGTGGGACTCAGAGGTTGGTACATACGATTTCCTTCCTAAATTATTATCGGCTGCCCTCCCCTCCCCCTGAACAAACTTCCGGCCGAAGACATTAATTGGGAGAGACACGTCAACCCCCGTCCTCTTTCATAAGCCCAATTCCGAGTGAACCGAAACCAAAACCGGATCATGGCTGCAACCGGATTGGTCGCCAGGAGAGATAGTCCGACCACCTATCGCATCACAATCAATCTTGACAGGCAATCAGATCTGCAGGAGGGACCCCTGCCTTTGGGTATTGTTGGAAGGCTAAAAGCATCTAGACCCTTGTTACGGAAGGCAACTTTACAGGCATGCCTGGAGTTAATGCATTTAAATGAGTGACAGCAGGATTAGATGGGTCAATCTTCAAAGGAAAGTCGGCTTCCTAAGTGGAAATGCCTATACAGCATAAAATGTTTGGCGCATTCCTGTACATGCTTCTGGAAGACGGTGATTGGGGTAATTTCAGTTGCCAGATAGATGGTTTAGGGCTCCATGCTTGATTTTATATATCACAAATAAAACTTTTCGGTTGGAAAGTCTAGAGTATGTCTTATGCTGGGAAAAAATGTATTTGTGCATAATGAATTTTATGGTATTATTATGTTATTATATAGTGTATATGAAAAATAATATACCAGGAAGTTAAAACAAATTTAGTGAAGTTTCCTAAGAAGCTTATTCTTTCTAAGAATTCTTAACACTAATCTTTTTTTTTTAGCCTAGATGCTGATCTTTAAAATATTTTATGCTCTGCAAACGTATTTGGTCAAAATGCTTTAATTATTTTTTTAAAAAAATTATTGTGTGATGTTAATTGAAAACTAAGATAACAGAACATTCAAAGAATTTAATTACTGAACACATGATTAGAATTTTATGAAAAATAAAAGAACTAAATAAGTGCACTTTTTTAAAATGGTTTTGAAACAGTACGTAGGCTAAGTGTCAAGAAATATTATTTATAAAGTAAAACTAATAAATAACAAAATATTTAATAACTCTGCCGGCATCCTGGCACAGAGGTAGTGCGTCTTCCTCGTGAACTGGTTGTTTTGACTTCGAGCCCCCGTTTGGGCAGGGTTGTTCTACTGTCTGTGAGGTGTGTGAATGTTCCTCCTGTGAAAAGGGGCTGTGTAAGCTAGTATGTGTGTGTCATCCTCAAAAGAGCTAGATCATATGAGGATGTCAGATTTCTGACCTCGGGTGCTCAGAGGTCCCTACCCTCAGAAGCTACTGCACTCTTTTGTTTGTTGTAAAGCGGGCGCATCATTATCATCAATTAATAACTTAATTTTTCTATAAAGTTATTAAATGACATCTGACACTAAACCAATGGAACATATCAACAAAAGGACTAATAATTTAGCAAAAATAATATATGTGAATCATGTTAAAATTTTAAGAACGAATTGTTAAAATAGCTTCAGACTTAAATAATTTTGTCGAAAAAATTGAAAGCTAATGCTGAATTAGGTTCATACTACTCAATTTCAGTGGCTTTATATCTTAATTGTCGATTAAAATGCTAATGATTAAAATTCAGTAGGTATATTTATAGAAAAGCATGTTTGTATAGAAAAAAAATAATTTTTTTAAAAAATATATCGAATTAAAACATTTATGAGCCAGCTCCTTTAAGGCTACTATCAATTAAAGAATAAAATAATTTGATGCACTTATACTGAAAGAAAAGAAACAATGGAGTACCAAAACGAAATAGATTGTTTCCAGAAGAGCTTTTATTTTTTGCAATTACATTCTGAAGATGCACAACGAATGGGACTGGCAAAATTTTTGAAAATTCTGATCCAACAGACATAAGAGGGAAAATGCCTTTGATTTTTAATCAACTACAGATAAGAAGTTTGTTTAGTTTAATTTGATCACATAGACATCCCATTGAGAGGTCACATAATCGCTATACTTGGACGGATCTCGTAATTTGGAAAAGTAGTTAGATTATGTGATTACTATAATTGTTCTATGTCCCTTAACTTCCATATTTCACCAAAAGGAAGTGGTATTACTCTCGACAAGTCAGATTGAACGTACTCGAGGCCCACATACATGAAATTATTTGACGAAATAGGATTTCAAAATTGGAACTCATAGAATCCAATGTTGAAATTTTACCATGGCCTCAGATTGTATGGTAGAAAAGTAAGTGACAAGCAAAGTAGTTTCCATTTATACTAGCACAAATGGTGCATACAAATAAAAATATCATACAAAATTAGCTTTATCGTTTGTTTGTTTCATTGGCTTCATAAATCCGAACAGACTCGTTTGATTAATAAATTATTTATTTATTTTGACAAGTGTAAGAATACTTCACAACAAATTAGCATAGTTTTTATTCCTTCCCTTCCTTCCGATAAAGTTATGCTCTTGATTAGAAGCGAATGTCTCTAAAATATGCACCCTCTTCAAGTCCTTCTGGAAACTTTTTCTGAATCCGAAGGGATGACTTTCTTCAAGTATATCTATCAACTATTCTCTACATATGCCAAACAGTAAACTTGGATCAATTTTATAAGCTTCTACATAACCTATATACAGTACTTTTCTGATTAGATACGTATGAAGAACAGAATAAATTTGAATATTTTTATGTCTTATCTCACCGTTGTTGTTTTTTCTACACTTTATCCAATTTCAATACCATACCATGGCCGGCTAAATAGGAATGAAGTAGTTGATGGCTTCATCAGGAACAGTTTCTGCTGAAAATATACATTGAGATAAAGAACAAATTTAACCCTGAACTTTCATCAATTAAAAAAATTGAAAACAAGCTTTGGAAAGCTCAATAAAATCATATGATATTTTGGTAGAAATTCAAAAGAATTTTCAGTCCTAGAGCACACACTTCAAACCCAGAAAACAGCAGCCGACTGTTTCATAATTTAGTAGTCGATATATGGCGCTAGTTTTATAATCCAGATAACATCTACGATACTCGAAGTCGACTTTTGGTATTGTGGTTATGTTACTCAGCTGCTGACTGTAGCGTCAAGTGTTCGTATCGCAACCTACACTCGCTACAGATACACCAACGCGCTTACTTTTCAACTGCTCATGAAGTTCTCTATAAAATGCCGCTGCTGTAA
>JAOUZG010033162.1:2610459-2620646 GCA_026289955.1 Argiope argentata
TATATATATATATATATATATATATATATATATATATATATATATATTGCTTAAGGAAAAGATAAATTGTAACTAATGAAAGATTGACTATTTATTTAGTTGACAAAGAAAGTCGAGTCATAATCTTCATGGTGCAGAGCATTTTGAGGAAAAATTCATAAGTAACTAATTGAGTATATTTTATATTTAGATATTACTTATCATTATCAGCCCCATTTTACGCAAATAGATAAATATATTTTATAAGCTCTTCTTTTGGGGGAATTTCAACGAGTTTCATCTCTGAAAGATTTATTTCTTATCATAAAATATCTTCAATTGCTAGTATCATAAAATCATTGATTCGTTTACTACTTTAGATTAACCCTTCATTTTTCTGAATACAAATTGTTTCCTACATCGATTCAAGAAAAATGACAGTGTGTGCAAGAAAATAAGCCCTTCTCTTATGTCCATTATTGAACGATATTATTCTTAAGATGCGTCTGAAAAAAACAAACCAATTCTTGCATTTCTTTTCAATTCATAGTTTTTATGTCACTGCTTAGACAGTTATGAAGACGGATTTGCTTTAGGCATGTACTTTCTTAGACGGAACATTGTTCTGTCATGAAGATAATGTACATTTGTCGATTCGGGTTATAAAAAGATGAAATGTATTTTCATACTCGCAGACAAAGTGGAATTTGTCTAGCTGAAATTCTCCTCCTTCAGACTTTGTGTCTTGTCTGAAATTACTGCTGATGACCTTAATAGCTTTAGATGAGCAGACTTAATTTTTTTAAGTGTTCGAAAATGCTCTTTGAATAATACTGCTACTAAATGCATAACTTTTTTTTTATTTTGAGTTTTTGGAACTTAATTTTACATTTCTTTTTGAATAATTCTAGAACAAAAGCAGTATTAAAACAGTATTTATTTTTGGGGCTTATTTTTATTTTGCAAAATAATGACTAAGACTGAGAAATATGTCATGAAAAATGGATCGTAATTATCATGCATTTGAAATCATTTCAAAAGATTGTTGTTGTGCCTTATGGTACAAAAATCCTTCAATAAAGTGCATACTTAAAGCACAAATTTTCAAAATATTATTAATGTTCGCAAGAATTGAACTGTTATTATACACCTTCACATGAAAAAAAAAACTAAAATCTTTGCATTTTACCATTGAGCTATTGCTTGTTGATTTCAATTATCATTACAAACTGCTAAAACTCTATTTAAAGTATTAAAAATTAGTTACATTTAATTAGTGAATTAATATTTGAAAAAACTGTATTAACATCAAGAGGTATCCACTACAAGTTTTGTTATTGTTTTTGCATTTTATGACACTTGCCATGGACAAGCACGTTGAGGCAGTCAGCGATCTATGCCTAATCAGCGTCTCTTGTTTTGTAGTAGTGCCAACTAGGGCCAAGAGTACTACTTTTGCAACTCACTCCTCACATTTGTTTGCACAACCCCTTTTTATTGAGCGGGGCCACATTCACACTCCTCATAGATATAACACAAAAGAACTACTATGCTCGAACCGGGACTTGAACTCCTGACGCTCAGTTCACGGGGTAGACGCGCTACTCCTATGCCAAGACGCCAGTGCAAAAGATTGTTCTAATTTACGTTAAAAGTTTATTTAACCCCTTAACCGGTTTGTCCGTACGCCGTACGTGCATCGATTTATCGAATTTTGATAGTTGTAAACAAAAAATAAATCATTCATAACAAGTTTAATTCAATAGAAAAATGACTTCGAATTCTTAGATAAGCCAAGTAATCCATGTATATCCATTTGAATCAAAATAGGAAAATATTCGTAAAATAGAAGGTGTCATCTTATTAGATAGTAAAGAAAATAAACCGATTAAGGGGTTAAAATCCTAGATGGGATCCATTTTTTACTTGTGATATGAAATATTTTTATTCACATAGTGATTTTATGCAAATTTCTGTCTTCGAATTCTACTTTCTTCATATTTTCGTTCCATTTTTATTCACTCTTTTCAAGGTTTGGAATTTTTTTTTCCTGTAGTATAGAAAGTGTAGTTATCGAAATAGTAAATATCCTTCAAAAATTTGAACTCGAGATTTGGACGAATCTCCATGTTTTGGATCTCTTTTTATTCAAAAAAAAAAATACATATCAGGAAAATGTCACTCTATCTATGACGAACATAGTTCAATAATGCTTTGAGCTATGCAGACAAAAATCGGTATACTTTCTTAATACCAAATTTGCAGATTTCTATAAAAATTTAAGCTATGTTCACTCAGATGAAGTTTGTCTGTCCAGCAAACCAAATATATAATGTAATTACAAAATAAAAAGAGATCGATGAACGAAAATCGGTACACGTATTTAACATTTATATTACAGACGCGGGCCGGGATAACCTGGTTGGTAGAGCGTTGGACTCACTCCTCAGGTTGCGGGTTCGAAGCTCACCGGCCAAAAGATTCCCCGAGTGTACGGCGGCTGGCGCTCGTTAAATATGTCCGTTGTCGCAAAGTCCTCCCTATCGAGAGTAATATCACTGGGAATACTGGGTCAGGGGTGATCGTTCTCTGTTCCAGGTCTAAATTACGATCTGAGATGAATGAATGAAGGCCGCCTCTTAAAAAGGGTTGTGACGTGAGTAGCTAAGTCGTACTCTTGTCCCTAGATGGCGCTACTTGTGAAGCAAAGAGACGCATTCCTTAGGCTTAAAATCTGCTGATCGTATCAGCCGGGGCTGGTCCACGGCAAGTGCCTTTAGTCACAACATCGCATAACAACATATTACTGGCATCTATCTATATTACAGGCATATTACAGGCAATTTTAAAACAAATGCAACCAGAGGTTGACCGTCTGTTAGTCCGCACTTTATGGAGCCTGTAAATATGATAACTTGAAAATGGAGCAACTTAAATTTATCATTTGGTATGGAATTTTGCGACTAACAGCGTAGTTTTGCAACAATTTTTTCCCGTCGACACTAAAAGAAACGAATGATTTTTTTTTCTAAAAGAAATTTAATAAATTAAATTTTAAAAAATGTGGCTTAAAATAATACAGTGTTGAATTTATATTTTATAAATTATTTAATAATAAAACCTTTTTAAGTTCAATTAAAGCATATTTTAATGAAGATAAGGAATACAAATAATTGCATTTTTCAATTAGTTAAGCAAATATTTAAAATAATTAAAATAAATATTTCATGAAATGGAAAATTATAAATTAAATAGCGGAAGTTTCATCATTTTTCTACCAATAGATGTTTTTAATTTAAATAAAAAAATATCTCTGAAATTGCAAAAACCTAATAAATTATACTGGATTAAATGGAAATTTCTTCTTTAAATATAATATCAAATTAAAGCGAAAGAGAAAGAACCGTAAATGTAATACAAGCTGAATGACATTCCAAAAGAAAAAAAAATTAATTATACAACTTTTCTGGCCATTTCTTTCTTTATTCCATTGATTAATAAGTAAATCCTAATAATTTTCCCCTTTTTAATATTTTTTTTATCTTTTATAAAAAATTTAACTTTCTTTTTGAAAAATTATCCCAGTGATTTTTATTAAAGGTTGAAAAACTTTAAACTTTTCGTATCACTGCAATCTTTAATTTCACGTCACTTTTTTCTCATTCGTGGTTTTTCTCGTATTATTAAAGAAGATATAAAAAAATTAATTTTACTCGCCAAAACCCCCTTCGTATAGATTTTGTTATTGTTTTTATCGCTCACATTCATTACCTTCGAAAAGATTTTTTCGCTCTTTTTTCCCCAAAAAAGTGGAAAAAACAACCTAGAATTACAGACCCATTCATTACCAAAATCTCGCCAAGTTATTAAAATCCTATAATTTTCTCTTACTTTTGATATTTCTTATTAATAATCTTTTTCGCAGACGAACTTTTTTAGAAGTTTAAATTAGTCTAAACTTGGGAAAGAACATTTAATTGCTTACCAGTTTCGACAGAATATTTGATGCGAAAAAAAAAAGTCTTGGAAAAGTGTTTTCTTTTTTTAATACCTCGAATTCAAAGGGAAATATTTCCACGACATACAAACGAAAGAAAGAAAACTTTTTAAAGAAAAAAAAAATCTTTAATAAAAGTGATTATTTCTTTCCCAAACTCGATTGTATAAAAAGAAATAATTTGCTATAATTAGCCCTATAATTGCACTTTTCTTCATAGAAATGCGTATTTATCTTTTTAATTTAATTAACAATCTATGAACAAATTCTCTAAGGATGGAATCGAGAGTTGATAAAAAAAATGTTTCTCTTTAAACGACAAAACTGCAACACAAATTAATTCGTAAACTTTAATTAAATTAAATTTTTCTTAATGCCAGGGTGACAACTACCATTTATGCTTTTCTTAAGTATCATGATATTGTTCTAATAAACCCATAATTATATCTTTTTCATGAAATGATAATGGAAATTTTGTTTAATGGCACTAATTAATGATATTGAACTTGGTACAACAGATAAAAATTGAGTTATGTCTAATTGTGATGAAGTATAATGTTTATTTTTAAATGCAAGTTTTTATAATGTTCAGTTTTTAATTTTTTATGACGATAATTTAACCGGTTTCAATTATAATTCGCTTTTTTAATAAAAATAAAATTCAATAAAATGATATAACATTTTTTTGTTAATATGGTAATATATATATAAGTAATATATAAAAATTTAAAGTCAATTACTACTTAAGCCAACAAAGAAACGTTTCAATTTAGTTATTTTTTATCGAATAATTACAATTGATATAAATAACTGATCAAAAAATTATAACTGGCCGGAACAAAATCAAGTTCGTATTCGTTGAAAATAAATCAGAACAGAAATAATTCAGAACACACTCAATTGGAACACACTCAATTCAACGCCAATTGAGGCAACGAAATTTTCTACGCCAGTTGAGGTAACATAATACAGGTTAGAAACTTTTAATTTTATTTATTCTGTTATTTTAATTCGAAAGTACTATTAAATGAATCTGAGAAACCGATTAATTAACAATTTTTAATTTTAATCACATCAGTCATTAATAACAAACAGAATCCTTTGAAATAGTCGGACGAAAACATGTTAAGAATAATCTTATTAGCGTGAAGAAAAACAAACTGAATTCGTTACTTATTTGGCCGTGAGGAAATGAATTATGGCGAAAAATTTAGTTCTTAGCTGATTAATGAAAAATTAAATAATTAACAATTGAAGAAACTGTATTAACATCAAATGCCATCCATTACAAGTTTTAAATAATTTATTCGAAATTGATAGGAAAAATAAAATAAAAAAATAAAAAAATAATAATTAAGACAAAGTATGATAAATTATGCGAAACATTAGTCGGCCTTCTTCTATCTACGTATCATTTTTTTGTACTTACTACCGTCCTAGTGTATTGTGTCCTCTTTTTTTTTTTCTCTCTCTCTTCTTTGAATATTCACGAATACAATTCACGACCTTCTTATATCCAGATATCAAAATTTTAATTTTCTTGTGCTTTCTACCGTCAAGTTGCAGTGGATTTTGCCTACCTTTTTTTACTGTTCTTTGAATATCCAGAAATACAATACGTATTTATGTTTATCCTTAACACAAATACTTCGTAGAACCATAATCATGTGCATATTTTATTTTTGTGTGCTAAAGGCCACCAAATTACAGTAGCACCTTTTTTATCAACCTTTAATATATCTGCAAGTCAGAATTTCAATTTTCTTATAAATACAGCTGATTTCCAGTAAGATGAGTGTAACTTTCAGGTTGGTCTTTGCATATACAAAAATAAAAATTTTCCTTATTTATAATAATCAATGGCAATTTTCAATACACTGCAGTAACACTCATTACTAAAAAGAAAATAAATAACTTTAAACTGCCTAACATTAAAATCAAGCATTAACAAAAATGATATTTAGAAATGAGATTATTATTTTCCTTACGAACAAAAAGTATTTAATTTTCGATGAAATGGAGCATAATAAACACCTTTAATTAGTATCATTAAACAACACCATATCATTTGAAATAGAAAAAAGTCTGAAATTGCTGGTTTGTTAGTTCGGTATCATGATAATTAAGAATGAATAACAGCTGTGACGCTCATGAAAGGAAAAATTAAATTTAATTAAAATTTACAAATTAACTTGTGTTTCATTGCTCTTCTTTGCTAACTAACATTTTTTTTTCATATTAACACCCAATTTGTCCTCAGAAATTGTTCATAGATACTTAATTAAGTTTAAAAGATAAATGAGTATTTCTTTGAAGATGGAATAATTATATAGCAAATTAAAATATTCTTGTACAATCGTATTTGTTTGTATTATGATTTGTTTTATTAAAGTTTTTTTTTCTTTAAAACTTTCCTGATTCTTTTGAGCTTATATATACCGAAAAATATTTCCTTTGAATTTTTGATATCTGAAAGGAAAAGAAAAAAATATATGCTTTGACAAATCTTTATATTTCATCCTCACCATCACAATCATGCTTTTGCTTTAAATATTCTATCGAAAATTGGTAAGAAATTAATTGTTCTGTCACATGTATAAGCCATTTTAAGTTATAAAAACATTTGTAGAAAAGATTATTAACAATAAATAAGTAAAGAAAAATTATAAGATTTTAGTAAATTTGTAAAATTTCTTTGTGGAAAGAGCATTTAATTATGAGTTTATTTTTGTTTGCATAAGTTTTCATCCTGAAAAGGAAATTTGAAAAATTAGAGGAAAAGAAAATCCTTTTACTGTAAATAATAGAAACTACGAAAAAAACGCATGGAAATATTTATAGAAAGCAAAATTTAAATTTTTTTTTCATCTTTTATAATAATATAGCAAAAACCCAAGTTAAGCAAAAATAATAATAATAACATCCAATTTAGAACTGCAAAAAATGTTATGTTTTTTAAACTTAAATAAAAATTATTGTGATGACCTCTTACAAAAAAATATTTTAATACTTATTATTTTTATTTTAAAATTCTTAGTTCAAAGATAAAAAAAATAGTACAATAAAAGGCAATTGTCGAAATTTGCTCACAAATCAATGATATGAATAAAAAAAGGAGAATTAAAATTGCATGATTAAAATATTATGTATTTTCTGCCTCTTGAACTTAAATACTTTTTTATTATGCAAACTGATATATTATTCAATCTTCAATTCAAAATTTAAATAAATATGAGTTTTAACGAAGTTTTTAATCCAATGCTAATATATATTCTTTCATTTCTGATTTTTTTATCATGCCTAAAAAGAAAATATGAAGCAAAAAATACCAAATAAGCAGTTTCTTACATTCAAACTTTCAATAAAAAATTTTGTATCTTTGTTTACGTTATCAAAAGTGATTATTTGTTGAATTATGTTTTATCAAAATTAGTAAGGATTCTTTAATAAAAATTAATTTAAAAAATTACTAATTAAGAATTAGACATTTTTGAAAAAAGTGTATTAGAATTCCTAATAATGTTTTCTTCAATCCTATATTATAAAATAAATTCTTTAAACTAGCTTCTTATTGTAAAACTAGTTCACATTAAGAGTATCCAATGTGCTACGTTATTATATCCAAAAAAAAATTTTATATATTTTTGAAGATACATAATAATTATTTTACCATTATGAGGTTACACTATTGCTTAACCTTACTATAAAGCTAATATGTATTTTAAAAACAGCTAATATATAATATATAAAGCTAATATATCTTTTTCTTAATATATAAGAGTGATATGGAAGAAAAAGCTTTGACTTGAATCACTATATATAAATAAAGACAGCTAGAGAAGTAGATGTAGATATATTTTTCACTTCATTATGGAGAGCTTTTTTTAAAAAAATTCTTTTTATCTACAATGGTGAAACGTAAAAGATGTCTAAAGCACTTAGCGTACTGGGAATTTGATGGAATTAATTAGCGTATAATTTAATTAATGAGCAAATGCATTTTAGGTAATTTTGAACACATTTAATTGTTTAAAATTCTAATTGAAAGTAATTCACAACTTATTAGCCGTCTTTAATGAGTAGAATATTTATCGAAAATATTGGTTGTATTTAATTTTAATTAAATCTTTAATGAAGAAAACATATATGGATTTTTTTATGCAAACGAGTTTTTGATGACAATTAAATGATCTAATACTTTCATAAATTAATTATCAATTAAGTATTGATTCTATACAGGTGTTGTCCACTGAAAGTGAATTTTTTTTTAAATGAGTGCAAGAATTCGTAATATTTATTTATATTATTATAGATTTTTAAAAAACTGAAAATGTTTAAAATAAAATATTGCTTTTTAGTACACTAATAAAAGTTTGTTTTTGAACAAATATTTTCCTTCTTTTATTTATTTATTGGAATTATTTCCAGTTTTATTTGTTGCAGTCAACTTTTTAATCAAAACGTATGCACTTCTTAATGAAATGCAATATTATATATATATATATATATATATATATATATATACTCTGAAGTGACAAAAGTCATAGGATGACTGTTAATATCGTGTCGGTCCTCCTTTTGCCCGGCGAAGTGCAACAACTCGACGTGTCTTGGAGTCCCCAAGACGTTGGAAGTCCTCTGTAGGAATATTGAGCCATGCTGTCTGTATAGACACCCTTAATTGTGAAAGTGTGGATGGTGCAGGAGTTTGGCCACGAACGGACCTTTCGATGATGTCCCATAAATGCTCGATAGGACTCATATCGGGCGATCTAGGTGGCCAGGTCATGCGCTGGAATTGTCCGGAGTGTTCTTCAAACCAATCGCTAACAGTTCTGGGCCGGTGACATGGCGCATTGTCATCCATAAAAATCCCATCGTTGTGTGGGTACGTGAAGTCCATGAATGGCTGCAAGTGATCTGCAAGCAGCTGAACATAGCCATTTCCAGTCAATGATTGGTTCAGTTGCACCAGAGGACCGAGTCCATGCCATGTAAAAACAGCCCACACCATTATGCAGCCACCACCAGCTTGAACAGTGCCTTGCTGATAGTTTGGGTCCATGGCTTCGTGGGGTCTGCGCCACACTCGAACTCTACCATCAGCTCGTAACAACTGAAATCGTGACTCATCTGACCACACCACGGTTTTCCACTAATCTAGGGAGCAGTCGATATGCTCACGAGCCCAGGAGAGTCGCTGCAGGCGATGTCGTGCTGTCAGTAAAGGCACTTGAGTCGGTCTTCTGCTATCATAGCCCAAGGAGGACAAATTTCGCCGCACAGTCCTATCGGACACGTCCCCCGTGCGTCCCGCATTGATTCCTGCAGTTATTTGACGAAGTGCTGCGTGTCTATTAACATTGGCCATTCTACACAGACGTCGGCGGTCTCGGTCGTTAAATGCAGGTGGTCGCCCACTGCGCTGTCCATGATGGGATGGGATGCCTGAAATTTTATACTATAGGGACACTCTTGATACTATTGATCTCGGAATGTTGAATTCAGTAACGATATCCGCAATGAATGACCCATGCGTCTAGCTCTAAATAACATTCCACGTTCAAAGTCTGTTAATTCTCGTCGTGCCTCTATAAATCACGGAAATCCAGTTCACATGAATAACTGGAACACAAATGAAAGCTCTGGAAAACGAACTGCGCATTTATACTTTTTCGCTGCGATACTACTGCCATCTGTATATTTGCATATTGTCATCCCATGACTTTTGTCACTTCAGTGTATATATATATCACAAAAATATTTGACATTGCACAAATGCAGTTAAAACTTAAAATTTACTTTGAACTTAAAATTTAGTTCAAAACTCCAATATGCATTTGGTTTTTTCACTTTATTTAATTTTGAGAAATCCGATTTAAATGAATTAGTTTTTTACATCTAAACATCATACTTTGTTTTGTAAATTAATCATTATGAATCCAACAAAAATTATTCAAAATTTACTTTGAAAAATTTTAATGTAAAAGTACTTTAAATAAATCATATTTTGAGTATTTATTTCTTCCAATTAATTTCTACTCAAAAACTAAAATCCCTCTTACAAAAAGAATCCACTTGCAACACTCAATTCTTTAGAATTGTTAAATATACGATGAAACAATTACACTTTTACAGAGCTTATCAATGAAAATATTTTAAAATGAGTACTTCAAAAAAGATTAGATTTAAATTTTAGCAACAAAGCTTT
>JAOUZG010033162.1:2622354-2643320 GCA_026289955.1 Argiope argentata
ATATATATATATATATATATATATATATATATATATATATATATATAAACAAGAATCCATCGTATTTTTGGTATTGACAAATTTTGGTCGTTCGATATGGTATTAATAAATGTTTTATAAATGAGGGCATATGGTATCAAAAAACGTGTTGTCATAGAAACGCTAAAACATGTGAACATTTTTGGGAGACTCCATCCACAGGTACAAATCTTATTTCTAAAAATATATATATTAATGCAAAAAAGTATCCATGGTATTCTTGGCATTAACAAATATTGGGTGTACGATATTGTATTAACAAATGTTTTATAAAAAAGAACATATGGTATCAAAAAACGCTGGTTCGTAGGAACGCTACAACATGTGAAAATGTTTGAGAGACCACCCCCGCATATACAAATCTTTATATGTATATAAAAAATCCATGGTATTCTTGGTATTAACTAATATTTTATAAAAAAGGACATATAGTATCAAAAAACATGGGAGCATAGAGACGCTACAACATGAGAACATTTTTGGGAGACCACACCCACATGTACAAATCATATTATATATATATATATATATATATATATATATATATATATATATAATTTATTAAAAAAGTACATATGGTATCAGAAACGCTGCAGCATGTGCCATCTGAAGAATTGCACACTGTCATATTCTGCCCTGTGTCACAATACCCCAAGGAGCAAATGCTAATTGAGTAATGGATTCCAGCCTTAAACTTACAAACGCGATCACTTGACGTGCGTCACGTCATCAGACATTAATTCCATTAAGGTTCAAAGGTTTCCGAAATTACGCTGCATAAAAAAATGATCCCAACATTTTATATAAGCACATTAAATGCACTCCACACCCACTAACAAAAATAAGATCAAATTACACACAAAAAAATAACAATGTTTTCCTCTGCAGAAGACCAAACATGAGGAAGAAATAAGAAGAAAGAACGGCAAATTACAATATCTTTTTCATGCCCCCGGAGACCAAGGAACGTGACTCAGGGTAGGTAGACAGATGCAAATTAAATCAGTGTTCCAAGGTGGATACCGAACCGCAAATAAATTGTTCGCCTAATCTGCGACGTGCCGCTCTTGAGGAGGATTTGTTGTTTGCATGCCCGTCTTATTTGCATACGGGCGCTGCTCAAAGGCGCCATTACACGTCACGTGCAAAAGCAGCGTTTTATGTAATTTCCACTCACAAGAACAACTCGATTTTCTATAGAAGTGAAGCAAGTCGAAAGGGGTGGGCTCTTGTAGAATTAGAGTAAAAACCGTTGTTTGGAAATTCGAAAGGCACAAGAATTTTATTTGAGAAGTCAAAAAAAAGACTATAGCTAAATGAATACCATAAAAAAGAGTTTACATTCAAAATTGATGTGATTGAATTAAAGTTGATACCTGAATAAGTGTGGAATTAGGTTAGAATCAATTTCTAAAACCGCAGAAGTCAGCCTTTGGTTACCTTTGGAAAAAACGTGTTGTTAAAAGGCATAAAAACGATCGCTTCAATGAAATTCATTAAATGTATTAACTCAGAATAAGCAAATGAGTAAATATTTAGATTTGCAGTTTATATATAAAGGGTGTATCAAAATTAACGCAATTGAATTTGCCACTATTCGTACTGTAAAGGGTTAGCAAACGTATTAAAGAAACCCTTTTGACAACTGATGGTTTAGGGTTAGTAACAATGTTGCGTCACAAGATAGAACAACGTGTAAACTCAAGATTCGATTAGAAAAGAAACATAATTTGGTAAAAGTGATGTTTAGCTCTTGCCGCGCCAAGGATGCCAAGTCGCCAATAAAGATGGCGGACAAAGTAAGCAAAAACTTCTTTAAGATAGCTACGGTTGCCACTTTTTGAAATATAATTATTATAATTATTAAAAATATAATAGTTCGATTGGGTTGTTGGCTGGCGATAGTTGGGCTGGCGACAAACTATGGGGGCACACTAATCGCCACTTTAATCCATATTTTTTCCTCTTTAAGTTATATTTTTATTGGATTATAAAGAACACAGGGTAGGATTATGTATAGAATAATACATAGGGCAAACGACCCTCAAAGCATTTCTAATACATCCACACTCTTTTGTCAAAATTTTCCATTACCATTTTGCATAAATGTGGCTGAATGTTGTTTATGCAGGTTTAAATTTCCTCCTTCAATGCACTTTGAAGAAAATAACCGAAAAAAAGAATTCCAATGAATTTAAATCAGACGATTTTAAATTTTTGAGCTTTCGCTGAAAGACATGTATTATTTTTTAAATATTGTTAAACAACAAAAAAACGTTGCTCTGTCGTGTAAGGCTCTATCTTTACTAACCCTCAACTGTCAGCAATCAAATGTTTTTTAACAGAGTTGGCAGCATTTAACAGCACGAATGGTAGCAAATTCAAATCGCGTGTGTGTGTGTGTGTGTGTGTGTGTGTGTGTGTGTGTGTGTGTGTGTGTGTGTGTGTGTGTGCGTGTGTACGTGCGTGCGTGTGTACGTGCGTGCGATAAAAAGATTAAATGCTATTGGCAAGAGAAAATCCATACTAAGTTATATGTATTCTATTAATAGTTACCTGGGAAAAAATGTAAAGAGAAATTTTCATACTTAAAAAAAACCTTATTATTATTTTAGGGAAAAACTCCAGATTTTTAAGGAAGAATTATAAAGTACTATTTTACATAAAATAATCTGAAGAATTAATTTTTTTAATAAAATTGATGTACTCTGTCGCTTACAGTTACGCGCCGGCTTTCTGGCTCAGAGGCAGCGTGTCTTCCTCGTGTTCTGGGAGTTCCGGGTTCGAATCTCGGTTTGGGCATAGTTGTTCTTCTGTTTGAGATGTGTGATTGTGCCCACCCCTTTTAAAAAGGTACTGTGTAAGCAAATGTGGTAAGTGTGTGGCTAAGTCGTACTGTTAGCCTTAGTTGGCGCTGCTTCAAAATCAAGAGACGCTCCCTTTTTGCTTAAAATCTGCTGCTGCTGCAGCGAGAGGTTTGTCCATAGGCAAGTGCCATAAGTAACAACAATTTTAAGTTACGCTAAAGGTTAAAAAAATATCGTACCATTAATGCATAGAAATCCCCATTTCCCTCCGAAAAAGTCTGTTAGAAACTTATTTGAATCATCCTGTCGAAAATTTTATATTCTTATAGAATTACTTACTATTCTTCCATATTAAATATTATCCACCCAAATATGGTAACATAAGAGAATAAAACTCTCTCGTCTAAAGATGAGAAATGTTTAATATATTGTCACTAATGCAAAAGCAATTTAACTGACCCCTGAATGGAAGAACTCAGACACAAATTTTATCCCCCCTCCCGATTAATTAAAAAAAGAGGAGAAAATAATGAAATTTTTTAACCAATAATACTTTACCACTGCTACTCTTGAGTATGAATGCTACAGATTTTATACGTATAAGTAATTAAGTTCCGATACCCCCATAAAGGTCATTATCGATAATCTACCTAGAAATTACTTTACAACCCAGTTTCTTGCGTTATTCCATGTATAAAGAATAACTTTATGAAGGAAGACTAGATTAAGTTTATGGAGGGTGAAAGAAGACAAAAAATAAAAAATTATTTTCTATTTGAGCGTAGAAGGAGAGGTAGGGAGGAATTTCTTTCCTCTTAATATTTAAAGGTATTCTAATTTTTTATAGTTAAGGACAGATTTCATGATATTTCATTTATTCTTGACCTAAAAGATTAAAAAATTATTTAAAATTTGGTCCACTTGTAATTTTGAGCTTAAAATATTCTATCCACACGACTTTTTAAAGGTTAATAAGATTGGTATTTTCATAAATTGTCTATCTAGACGATAAAGAGTATTCATCTATCCATAATTTAAGGTTTAAAGAGATGTTTTGATATTCCAATTAGTCGTCATATAAGAGATCAGAAACTGATTTGAAATTTCTTTCGCTCATTATCTGAAAGTTAAGTCCTAAAATTTCGTCTAAAATTTTATCCTTAAATTTTATTTAAAAGAATTCAATTTATCCTCTATACATTGTTTATTTATATGTTTATCTAAGACATATAAATGTTTTCAATCTTAATTGTCAATTTGTATTATTCAATTTTTTTCTACTTTTTCTTCTTTATTTTTCAATTAGTAATCTCCATTTAGTTTACCCACAGCTTATGACCTCAAAGAAGTAAAGAGGTTGAGTCTGTTAACATCAACATTTTCTCTGGGTACTTATGTGTTATACCGTCTTAGCCAACGATCGCCAAAGGTTTAGTTACTCATTAATGACGGATTTAAATTTGGCAATAAAGATCAACGGATTACACCATTGCCGGATTGCCATAATTGGCGGTTTAGCAACTCATTGGCGACAACTTCGAATTTGGCGATAAAGTTGGACAGTATAATACGTGAGTACCTTTCTCTGTAAATTCAACTCATTGTCACCGTTTGCTTTTAAGTATCGTTATTCTCTTTATTTAATTTTTACTTCGTGAGCAAGCGCATTAAATATAGCTGACCAGTTTGTAGTTCCAATGGGATTCTGATTGATAATTTTTCGTATTTTTCTTTCTTTTTTTTTTCTCTCCGATCTTGTGCTCATCCAACTGGTTACATAACTAATTATCATAAATACTAATTGAGCAGGATATCATATGTTATGCCTTTTTTGTATGGCCATACCTTAGGCCTTATGAAATATAATGAATTTCATTTTTCAAATATTTAAGCTATGCTAATGATAAAAAGAAAGTGGTGTAATTATAAATCATGTTCATATATATATATCATTGCTCAGTTTAATTGCATTGTCGTCTCAGTTTTCCATCTGGGCTATTGACCATCCTTGGCTATTTTTGGGATAGAACTCGTAATTTTGAACCATGGTCAGATGGCAAGAATGACACTTGATTTGCAGCCCCTTTCCCAATCCTAAGTTCCAAACCACACTATCAGGAGGATTTAATGTGAACCATACATGCTTACACGATTTTTCATCGGTTTAATCGGGTTTCTAACATGGAACTTTCCGGATCCGAAGTCGGTTCCTTATCACCAGACCACCACGATCCAACATGTGTAATTCATTTCTTATCAATGGCATACCCGCTTCAAGAAAACTGAGATTCCATTATTATACAAATCTAAACTCAGTGATCATTTTTGAATAATAATGCACATTCTAACAGCACAAGCCGGATAATAAACTGATAAAGAAATAAGAAAATTGATTAGTTCATGAAATATTTTTAATTCAGAATATTGCGAATTTTATTCCTCGCTTAAAGACATCCTTCTTTCTGATAACAAAGGCTTACGTCACTTTCCTCCGGTTACTAAAACTTGCTTGCTTAAATCCTCCTCTACACAGATAAATGCTTCAGGGAGGTAATCAATTTTAATTACCAGCGTTTACTTGCCTTAATCGTTCCGAATGATGCATGATTCCCATTATAGCACTAAAAGGTTACAGATGGTGACATATTAATCAAAGGACAATTGTGATGTTTTAATTTACAAGACAGTCATTACAAATGACTTTTATTTCTTAATAAACATGATGAATATTGAGTCGTAATTAGTTAATTTATTTTCTTCTATGTCATCTTAATCAATAACTTTAATTTTGCGAGAGAATATCAAGTCATAATTATTTCTTTGTCAATATAATGATGCCAATTTCAAAGGAAAAAAATCTAAATAAATTGGAGAAAAAACATATTTGCTTTCTTACATAGGATTAAGTATATTAATTCGATTAAATATTATATATGTCAAAAATTCGATCACGAGACCAGGATTCTCCATATTCAAAACATCCCTGAGTCCGAAGAGCGTATCTATGGAATTATATATTTCTATCACTCATCTATGAATTCAATGAGAAGGGGGGGGGGCTTCTAGACGAATGAAATTTGGCATTTGGAGAATGAAACATAGCTTTAATAATATTATATATATATATATATATATATAAATGTGGTAAGGAAGAAAAACAAGATTATGTAAATTCAATTTGTTTTGAAACAAGCAATTGGAAGTTGAACAAATCAAGTTAGGATATGCCTACTATATTATTGAATCATCAGACGAATGAGAAACAAACGGATGTAGATTCTAATACAGCTATGTTTTATACAACTTATCAAGATAAAGGTGAATATACCATATTTTCTTCTGCTTAAAGCTACCTAGAAACATAAAGATGGATTCTAAAATGCAAGATGGTTTACTTCCAATGTACACAAGGTGGTTTATTTCCAATGAACACCTTGTAGTTTACTTCCATTGTACACAAGATAGTTTACTTCCAATGTCGCTTCAGAGAACTTTTATAGATACTCGAATGTATGATTGATCTAATCCTACTTGGTTTCTCAAGTTATAGGGAAAATGCAGCACTTTTTTCTGTTTAATGTTACTTGGAAGCACCTAGATAGTATCTAACGTAGATGATTCACTTCTACTGTACAGATGTAAATTGTCTTCTTGCGAGATTTTCAAGGAAGCTCATGCATGTTATGTTTCTAATCCCACTTGGTTTTACATAATTTGATAAGATAAAGGGGAAATTTGGCATTTTCTGCTGTTTAAAGAGATCTAGAAGGCCCTAGATGGTATCTAAGACAGAAATCGGTTTATTTGTAATGAGCAGAAGAATATTGCCATCTCAGAGGACTCGTGGAGTTAGTTATGTTTCTAATCCCACTTAGTTTGGCATAACTACCCAAGATAAATGGGTGATGTTATATCTTCTGCTGTTTTAGACACAATTAGATCGCCTCAAAAGTAGATGATGACTTACTACTTGCATGCAGAAATGGTTATCTTCCTTCAAGAATGCAGCGAAGTTCGTATACAATTAAACTCACTTGATTTAATAGCTGGATTTTCACTTGAGGAAATATTCAAACACCCAAACCGATTACAGTAGATAAATCGTTGCTAAAAACCATATATGTCTGTCAATTCTTAATAGGAACATAAATACGTTGAAAGCACAAAGCAGGATAATATTCTTATTATTAGTATTGGCATTCTTCAATCACGGCATGCCTCAGTTCAACAAGTGTGGAACTCATGTAGGTTTGGCTTAATTTAACTTAGTTACATTAACCTCCCGTGGTAAAGCAACTCTAGGGCTATTTTGGGATTGACCTCGAAATTTTGAATCGTGGTCAGATGACGAGGGTGACACCTGAGCAGACACCCCCTCTTCATACTACACCGCATAAGCAGGAGGACGTTTGGCCATGACATATTTAACATGCAACTGACCCCCTCACACGACGGTTCTTTTATAGAATTTGGTCTCGAACTTGAAACCCTACGGTTTACAAGCTGAGACCTTACCACCAGGTCACCGCGCCCCGACTCATGATAATTAACTCACAATAATGTGAATATATTTAATATAATAACGGACTGTTGGGATTAGTTCCCCTACCCAACCTCAGATGACAGTTATACAGAAAAGTCAAGAAAACTATACGTTCACGTGGAGCGTGAGTGATCAGAAGCTAGCGAGTTAAAGCAGAGCAAATTTAATTTAACGCGGAAATCCAGAGAGTTTCTTATGAAATTAGTAGTTTATGAAGAAAATAATTTTTATTGTCTTAATGAATATTCATGACCTAGATATGGATTTGCTGACCAGAAAATTATATAAAAATAAGGAGTGGCTTGATGTGAATAAATGAATGGATAGTCAAGAAAACTGTTTCCTGGTAATTCTTGCGTAGAATCTTCTATTTATTTATTTATTTATTTTGGCAAACAGGAGCAGTGCGGAAATACATGGTTATTAAAATAGTAAAATGTCCCTTATATTCGACATGGACAACGGAATCAAGGCTATGGAATATCACTAATTCAGTAAAAACTTGTTGTTGTTACTAATCCCAGACGGTGTAGCAATGCTAGACCATCTCCATAAAACCCAATTTTTCCCAAAAGTCCATAAACAATTATTCTTTGAGTATGTCATGCTTTGTAAAATTTATACAATTTAAATTGTGAGTGGGAGAGGCTGGAGCGCTCTTACACCAATGACAGTTCGGGAAATACTTTTGTCCCAGGTGAAAAGTGAGGCCTTTAGTATGTCCACTGATGAATCGAGAGAGGGCTGTACTTTGTTTTCTATCGCTCCGGGGACCATCAAGGACAATTTCTAAAGTACCAGGAGTTATTCGGAGGAACACGCCAGTAAAAACTTTGTACCTCCCTGTCAGATTTAAGTGAATTTAAAAATATCTTTTTATATTACTTAAAAAACGAAAGCAAAAAATTTTAACTTTTGTTTGATATTCAAAATGTAGTAAATTTCTTCTATATATTTACATTATAGCCTTTTCAAGAAAAATAAATTTTTAAAGATTCCTTGAGAATTTGTATTAACAATCATAACGATGGCCCATATTCTTGCTCCGTAGTATTCTTTCAAAAAAATTTTCGTCTTTTGTTTTTATTTTATTATTTTATCTAACGATTGTAATCCTTTCAAAAATAAAACATTAAACAGGCATCGAGGTAATTTCCTTTATCAGCGAAATGGCATCTAAGTACCATTCTCTTCTTTTCGTCAAAAAACACTCTCCTTTTAAATTCGAACCATTCCTTCATCAGGCCAGTTCTCATACCGAAGTAAATTGTCCATCAGAAAACAGGAATGGGCAGCTCAAGGAGGATGCGAAGAACCTGCTCAAAGATTTAAGAACTCAAAAAGAAATAAAACACTAAAAGAAAACAAATCGTTTCAGAAAGAAGAAGAAAGCGAAACAAGTGAAATAAATAAGACTGGCCTCTAACAGTCCAACTTAAAAGAAAGCGGAGGCCCAGATAAAATAACAAGGTACACTCTGTTTTTCCAGAAAAAAAAGAGCAATATTTTCTAACTGCGGAAGAAGCAAGAAAAGAAATAAAGAAAAGGTTTGAATTGCCTAAATATTGGAAACTGAAATGATTGAAAGTAACTACAAAACTGTTGCCATTTGGACTGTTATAAAAAATGACAAGAGGAAGGCAATAAAAAAAGGAAGAAAAGGAAAAAAGAAGTATCTATTGAAAGAAAATTGAAGATATATCCACTGTTGACCACCTGTACTCCGAAACTTAGATTGTTTATGCTTTGATTTTTTTGTTTCTTTTTTTATTATTTCTCTTTCTAATTTGTTTGGCTTCTTTTGTTGTTTTTGAAACATTTCATAAATGTTTTAGAAGAGGCAAAAGAGTTTTTTGATCTATTTATGTGTTTATAGTCTTTTATGAAGTATTCCATTTCCTTTTTTAAATTTTAACTTGTATTTATAACATCTACTTTTTATTTATTTGTACCACTACCACTCCGTTTTGAAGCCCTATAAGGGCCCCATTGGGATTTAACTTTAGCCTTTACAAATGTGAGCAGATGACAATAACAATATGTCGCTGATAATACATTACCACATTGAAATGCCGTCTTATTATTTTAAACTTATAACAAACTTCTTGTATACAGTCGACCACCCCGCCACCAATGAACTTATCAATATTGACAGGATTTGTTGTAGACAACTGCTATCTTTAACATTGTCCATCCTTACATTGATCGATTTGTCAAGCTGTTATTCTCTTAGATGTAATTGGCCACAAAGTGGTCAATAACGGTCCTTACTCCTTATTTTCTAATTAAACAAGGAAGAGGCCAGCATTGAAAGAAAATCTCCACGAAATTCTAAATATTTCGAAAAAAAATTCGCTTCACAACGACAGAAATCCGAGCACTTTCACAGTTGGCATAAAACTGAAAATTTTTGACATAATGTCCTTCAGAGTTTTAAAGTTACCTGGCACTATCAATACCGAATTTAAGCCATTATTTTCAAATATCATATTTTTTCTTAGTTCCGCGCCCCTAGATAGTGGTTAAGAGTATCGATTCCTCAAATATTCTTTTACTTTCCTCAATTTTTCGAAATCTTTGGAAATAAGCTAGAAATCTCCCATGTCATCATATAATTTGGATTACCAGTGGATCGCGTCCTCTTCTTATCATGCCAGAAAATGATATTGTTTTGGGAGGTTTTTCGGCTCAAAAAATTCTGTAGACGAAAAATAAAAATCTTATGATTTGCACGAGCATCCCAGAAAATCCGCTTTTAATAACGCGTTGTCATTGAATTTACAAAAGCTCTGATTTTAAAAAAAAATAAGTTAATGACTACAGCGAATAAAACCTTCAAAAATGTCATTTTGAGCACGTGATTATATGAAATAAAATAAATAGGAAACGGGATATTTTTTCAAACAATAAATGCGAGACAAATTGTTTTCGGATCGTCTGCGATACTAAAGTGACTCAACAAAATTTATGCATCTGTATTCGAAGAAACCCGGACGACGGGCAATATAGCTGAGAAAAGAAAGTACAGGTTAGAAAATATTTTTTGAAGTTTTTGATCATCATCTCAACGTGAAAGATTTCTGAGATGTTTTGGAACCGCTGCTTCTACAATTTTACAATTGAATATATATTCTATATAATATAAACTGGAGGTCAAGATTAAATAGTTTATGGTGACTTTAAAATATTTCTGAACCTTAGTAATTGAAAACGGATATATAAAAAAGAAAAATGTGGCAAAGTTATCAAATTTAAAGCACATTTTCCAAATTAAATAAAAATGTTCTTTTAAACCAAAATGCTAAATAAACAAAGATAATTCTAGACAGTTAGCTAGCAATGCACTGGAAAGGACAATTAAAACTAACTAACAAAAAAGAATTTAGTTTCTCTATCTTTAGAAAATCGAGGAATAAGGTGACCATTGATAATTAAGCGCCATAAGATTTCAATGAAATAGAAATTGACAAACTCGCCGGTGCGAATGAAGCTGGAGATTCTAACGTGGTATATAAAACTGATAGGAAGTAGAGTTTGAAGTTAAATATGGCAGACGCCCATTGAGGATAAACGAAAATGTCTTTCGAATGAAACAAAACTCAATGGAATCGGTTCGATTTTGTAATTAGAAACTGTTCTAAGATTTCCTAATTTTTTTAGATACATAAATGACAAACACAAGCTCCGAATATGACTTCTATTACAAAATAAAATTTAGAAATTTAATGAAGAAAACTTTTCTTTGTCAAATTTAAATTATATTTCTTAAATTTCTAAGAAATTTTAGAAAATAGGAAAATATTTTAAAAGAAAAAATAAGTTGTTTTTTTTTACTTTAGGAAAGAAATTATTGTAGTTTTATATCCATTTCAAATATTCTATTGATGTTTCTTTTGTCCAGTATATCATTTTTTTTTAAATTTATTCGCTAAAAAATGTTTGCTTTTGGGTCTTTCTTTCTTTCTTTTGTCGTCAAATAAAATGAAAATTTCCTAGAATTCCCATATCAAATATTTTGACAAATGTTATTTTCATTCTGTGTATACTTACTACACATCAAAAATATGAAGTCTGAATATTTAATTAGTCTTTAGACAATAAACTAAACATTCATTCCTATTGATGTATTCTTTGCTTTATTAAAAATGATGGCGAATTAATAACGTTTTCATCTTTCTTCCAACATTCCAAAAAAAACGTGACTTAACACAATAACAATGACAAAGCTTTCGCTAAACAAAACAGAAAAAAATGAACTGGTTGAAGTGACCGATGCCACAGTCTACTCGGAGCCCACTCCATCATAGTTTGGGATCCTTTTTCTGCCACGGTGGCAACAAGACACTATTCCATCCACTGAAGTGAGCTTCTAATGATGCTTCTGGGACGTCAAATGCTTAAATGTCAGGATCCCAGGGAAAAAAGGCAGAAGAAAATAGGAAAACTCAAGCTGGAGAAAAATGGTTGACTCTTTTTGCGGCTATCGATAAAACCATACCCTTTCGGAAAAAAGTATATATAACGTTCCCTAAGGTGTGCAAAAAGAAAGTATATTGGAACGAAGTGCTAATTAAGAGTTTATAAAAAATGCAACGTAATATCAATGGGTTTTCAATGCACTGTCTCACAAATTAATGCAAGTTCGTAAAAAGTCGTCTGCTTTAAAAAATAAAAAAAAATGTTGGCAAATTGATTTATTGAATGGGGAAATAATGAATTAACAGAATCATTTAAGATCTATTTAAATCAACAAGTATTTGTTATTATTAGTGTATAAAGGGCAAAAATAAAGTTATCGATGATTGTGTGTGTGTGTGTGCGTGCGTGTGCGTGTGCGCGTGTGTGTGCTTGCGTGCGTGCGTGTGTGTGTGTGTGTGCTTGCGTGCGTGCGTGTGTGGGGGGGGGGGGGGGGGGGTTAAATTAGAAATTTCATTATTTTAAAGGCTATGTTCAGATATTTTGCTGTGAAGTAATTGATTATTTTTGATCAGTTTCTTCAAACAATAACAACTAATACCATGAAACAATCAAATATCCTTTGTAATAAGTGATAAATGTTGATCAGATGTTTTAAATAATTATCCAAATCGCCAATAAATTGGAATATTTAATGGGGGGGGGGAGAAATGGGTATACAAAATTAGTAAAGTTACCGAAATAGCTAATTTTCACTGATTTGTTCTGATAGTTTTATTTTTAATAGAGTGTGCATGTGAAGAAAATCTGAATATTTTGTGGGGGGCGATATTCGTGTTTGTTAGACTGATAATTATAAATAATTTTTAAAAAATCTATTTTCTCTCTGGATTCGAGAAATCTACTACTTAGAAAGCCATACAAATCTGCATGCACGCAATTATATTTATGCATGCAGAGAAAGTCGCCTTTTAAAAATGTTGATAATTTAAAAGGTTAAATTAATTGATGAGTTAAAAAATTATTATTTTTTCATTATTCTTTAAATAAATGAAGCATGCATATATAACCTATGAAATAATATAAAGATAAATATGTAGTATGAAAATAAAAAAAGATGTTACAAAGATTTTTTTAACTCCTTTCTATAGATTTATTTTTATTTAAACTTTGAAGCATAACCCCACTTAAAGAGTTATTTTAATATACTTAAGATTAATTTTTACCTCTTAAGAAAATAAATCGGAATTTCTATAGATTTTTTTTCAAGGAAGGTACTTTCTTTTTTCAAAAAAGAAAATAAAATCTAAATGATAATAAAAACTTTTTAAACATCATTGCAGCTCAATCGGAAACCTTTAAAACAATTAATTAAACCCCAGTTAAAGAAAAAAAACAACAAATTTAAAATTAATGTTTAAAAAGCGTTTGGTGGAAAAAATAACGAAACAAATATTCAAACACCAAACTAAAAATAAATAAATAATATAAATGAATGCATATGAAACAAAAATTGAAAAGAAACCTAATACAGCAGAAATGAGAATCATTATTTAAATTATTGACTATTCAAGAATAAGAAATAACTACCTTTCTTTTTTTATATATCTAAATGAAAAATTCTTGATTGTTAAAAAAAGATTTGAAGTTAATTTGATACGTCAAAGTAGAAAATAATTCATTTGTGGCAAAATAATAATACAAATAAAATAATAATGAACATAAAAGTGTTTTTCTTGAAAAAATTTTTCATTATCTGGAAGGAAGTAGCATTATTTAACAATTTTATTTAAAAATATAAGGCTTGGAATTTATTTTTTATTTGAAATTCTGTTTAGCTTATTTGTTTGATTTAAATACATGATACCAGAGAAAAAAATTAATGTAACCTTAAATAGATCCTCGCTTGCTGTGGAATTACAAGAATTCCTCAAATGACAAACTTATAACAAATATTTATTTTGTAGTTTAAAAAAATAAAAAGTCTAATTATTGCTTTAAAAAAAATTAATGCAAAAAGAATAATATTTGTTATCAATATTTTTAAAACTTGCAATTTAGTTGCCTAAAAGATAAAAATAGAATTTTAATAGAAACAGAAGAATTTTTATATTTTATATTAAACAAACCAATCTTCTTGAAGGAATTAAATTCGTCTTCGATAAATTTAATTCGTTCCGACAATAAGTAGTTCTTTAAAAATAACTGTAATTTTTGACATATTTAATATTACTTGGAAAATTAATTGAAATAATGCAGAAATCAAATTTCAAACTTTCAAATGACAAGAAAAAGTCTAATTGCAACTGATTGTTTACAATAAAATTATTCTGAACGTGATATTTATAGCAATTCTCATTTCAAACAAACAATTTTTCTCTTTTATTTCCAGATTTCATAAATTTTATTCATTTGCATTTGATTTTATAAATTAAAAATGATTAGTTTTTTTCCCTTTTCCTTCAAACACTTTTACTATGAATCTAATTCATACTCCTGGTCCTAGTTGGCGCTATTACAAAACAAGAAACGCTGATTAGGCTTAAATTGCTGACTGCCTCAGAGAGATTGTCCAGGACAAGTGCCATGAGAAACAACAGCTATGAATCTTGCATTGAGAAATAAATAATAAAATAAAGAGTAATTTAAATATAAATTAAGCGAAATTCTTTTCGAAATAGATACTCTGCGCACTTAGTGCAATGTCTTCATTGAAGATGAATTTTGCTATACATCTTTATTTAGTGAATAATCAAAAGTGAATAAAAAGTTTTAATGTGTTGACCGATTATTGTGTAAAATCAAATTAATAATTTACAAAACTTCGTTTAATTTTATAATTTAGCATTTATTATATTAAGTGGTATTGTCCTATTAGCATATTACTCTCATATATCTTATACTATAATACGAGGAATGGTTGTCAAGTTGAAAATCGCCCCAGAATTAATAAACTCCGGTAAACTTGGGGGTCAGGGGTTTTTGGCCATGAGGAATCGATTGGCGCCGGTTTTGAAGCGCTACGGTTGAGCAGTTCGGAGTTACAGATAGGATATTTTCAAACTTTATTAGTTCGCCATAATGGCTACTAACATTTTCAAGTGGTAACGTGCTGCCATCTATAGCCAATATTTATATATATATATTTTCATTTCATGCAGACACGTGATGAAAATTGCATTTTTATATGTTTAATGCGCAATAATAATTTATTTTTTTAATCTGAGTTTTTGTCAATCTGATGGCAACATATTAATAAGATAATTTTTTCCCTTTTACTCGTAACGCATGCTTGGAGCTTAAGTTTTAATTTTATCTTATACTATTATACGAGGAATGGTTGCCAAGTCGAAAATCGCCCCACATTTCCGACATTTCAACATTCATCAGAAAAAAATAAGGATAACTTTGATATTTTTACTAAATTTTCTTTTAAAAAAGTACGATTCTAATTCCACTGCTTTTTATTAAGGGAAATTTGTTAATGAAATTTTGAATTTAGCGCTCGTTCGTTAACTAAAAAGATTCGTTCTTTTTGATTCGTTCAAAATTCCAATTTCCAAATATTCAATTTTCTCCGAGCGGAGCTCGGTCACCCGCTGGTGAACTATACAGTAAGAAAGAGCTTAATTATCAAATTGAAAGTCTTCGAGTCCTTAAAAACACATTTTTGGAATTACTGTTTACTGTCTATTTCTCATTCTGCCTATCTAGATAACTCAAACAGACTCAGAATAAGATGGGAGGGGGGATAAGTATGTATTCTTAACACTCAATTAAAAGAATTCTATCAAATTTTAACTGAACTACATTTTCAAAGAAAAAGTATCGATTAATCTGACTTTCATGAACAAATAGAAGGTAAAATTTGATATATAGTCGTAGCATCTAAAGAGCAGAACAATTTCTAATTTTTAGCGAAAATTTGAAAAAGTGTGACCATCTGTCAATCAGTACATTGGCATTCGTATAAATCCTAAACTTTACATAAATGAAACGTGGCATGTTATTAAGTAATTAAATAAAAATTCTGTTTAATTTCAATTCTCTTAATTCATTTCAAAAACAATAATAGCAAACTTCATTTCCTCTATTATAATAAGAAGTGATAAAGGCCTTTATGCGAAACTTTGGAAAGGAGAAAAAAAATCTTAAACACTAATTTGCAGATCATGGCGTTCTCGGTTTTGATCATGATCTAAAATCTATGTGTAGGAGAGGGGGGGGGGTATTTAACCACTTAACTTGGAAATAGTGAGAGAAAAAATTTCGGTGCTTGTTTACAAGCTAAACAAGAGAATTTGCTAGGTTTATCTTCTTTTCACTCTGCACAGGGATATTTTAAAAGCGTAGGGTAATTTTTAAAACTAAGCCAATTTTTCGATACAAATAGAAAACCATATTCGGAAGGGGAGGGGTGATACAAGATTTTTTTTTCCTATTTAATTATGTAAAAAAAAAAGACGTACCTTACGTGTGTTAACAAAGATAGGTCTAAAATGAAATGGCAGTTTTTTGGGATGGTGCAGATCATTTTAACGAACATTTTTCGCCTAGGGAAACAGATAGAATAAAAACGTTAAAGCATACTCACAAAGAAATATGAAAGGAAAAAAAATCAAAGCTTAGTTGGATTTTTTCATAACAATAACAACTTTGTTACAAATCAAAATTAATTTTAAAAATTTGTTAAAATTAGAGAAAATAGTACAAAAGTGAAACTTGTATAGCTAAAAACGTACTTTTTGAGCTGTCAAAAAATGTCAAAATTATTTTTGTCAGATAAAATTTTCGAAAGATATGGCTGAAAAAAATAAATACCTATTAAATTTTTTAACATTTTATTAACTTTTGCTCGTGGAAAAAATTATATGACTTCCACTTATTTTAAAAAGCAATTGTTTAACATTTAGTCAAAATCGAACAAAAATTATAGATTTGTATTAGAGAGCTAATTTTCATCTTTATATTTATAGATAATACATGAACTTCATAGATGATTTAACAAACGTTTAGCTTTCTGATCTGTTTCATAGAATTTTTCTTTGCATTTAGATAACCATGCATCAAAACTTGCAAATGTTTGAACTGCATTCAAGCTCTATGAATACTAATTATAGTAAAATTGATTACTCATGATTTTTATAGATGGTTTAACATATATTTAGCTTTCTAATCTATTTCATAGAATTTTTCTTTGGAATTTGAGGCACATACTTCAAAACTTGCAAATGTTTTGAACTACATTCAAGCTCTATGAATACTAATTATACCAAAATTGATTACTCATGATTTTTATAGATAATATATCATACTTTTAGCTTACTATTCTATTTCATAGAATTGTTCTTTGCATTTCGATGCATAAGCTTTAAAGTTTGCAAATATTTTGAACTGCATTCAAGCTCTTTGAATACTAATTATACCAAAATTGGACTCATGGACTTTATAGATTATTTAACATGCTTATAGCTTCTAACCTATTTCATAGAACTTTTCTTTGCATTTCGATGCATACACTTTAAAATTTGGAAATGTTTTGAACTACATTCAAGCTCTATGAATACTAATTATACTAAATAGAATGACTCATGAGCTTTATAGATGATGTAGCAAATTTATAGCTTTCTAATCTATTTCGTATAATTTTGCTTTGCATTTCGACGCATATGCTTTAAAATTTCCAAATGTTTTGAACTGCATTCAAACTCTCTGAATACTAATTATACTAAACAAACTGACTCAAGGGCTTCATAGATGGTTTAACATACTTTTAGCTTTCTAAGCTATTTCATAGAATGCATTTCGATGCATACACTCTAACATTTGTAAATGTTTTGAACTGCATTCAAGCTCTATGAATACTAAATATACTAAATAAGATTATTTGTACTTTTTCAAAGAAAGCTTTTTCAAAAATCCTTTATTCCACCTTCAAACACAAAACTGCATAGCTTGCATCTTGAAATTCCAAGTTCTAATGACTGCCAAACGATGTAAAGTAGACCATAATAAGTCCACCTTGTTAACCCAGAACCCACGAATTTCACTCTTTCACTTCGAACAGCGCAAATTAGAGGCAGCCTGGCCCGATTTTAATTGTTCTGCCCTTAAAATTCACTTAGGGAGCGGGCACCTCCGCAACAGAGTCATCAAATCCTGCTACAAATCTCCCCCAGGTCCTCGCCGGCCCAAACTTCCGATAATAATTATATGTCTTTTCCAAAACCGCCTTATTGTTACCGGAAGGGGGACATTTTCTTTTTTTGCTGTCCGGAGTTATTGGTCGGAGGGGGAAATAAAAAGGCAGGATAAATGCGCCCTCGGGGACGCATCTTCTTTTTGACTACCGCTGCTCACAACTTCATCGTGGATGGCCAGGGGACCTTTCACAAATTGAAAAAACGTGGGGATATTGAGTAGGCTAGACAGAGTCATATAATGGCTCCTGTTAACGTTCTCCCCTCATCAACATGCCCACAGATTATGAATCAGCTGAGTAACCTTATTTTTTAAAATTGCAATCATAAACGTAATAATTAAATGAAAAAAATGCTGAGAATCCATTAACAACTCAGATGCTGTAAGGAAATTGAATCAATATTACATCATCACATTCTGGAGATAGAAAATGACACTTTATTAAATAATAAAGAATGCAAATAAGTTAAGGAGTTAATTTTATAGGCTTGTTTATGCATAAATGGGATGAGAGAAGTAAGGAGAATATAAAAATCTTGGCACTTATCTTTCGATTCTTGACAAGATGATAAAAGGAATGGGAAGAAGGCGAAACAGGCCGTTCCATATAATACCAAAAGTTTCTCTCTAAGCTGCCAACTGAAACAGAGCGAATGTCCTTTTCTTCACTGGACATGGCCCGTTCCCGATATACCTATACAGATTCCATCTAGCCAACTCTCCTTACTATGGCTGTGGGGAAATAGTATCTCCTATTCACTATGCCACAGAATGCCTACTCTCTCTCTCGTGGCACATGAGAAAGTCAGAAAGAAGTCTTGAAGAATGGGACAGGAGAGTTGCATCGAATACCCTTTAACGATGCAAAATCAACTCCATAGTAAACCATATTCATAAATACCAAGACCTCTTCAAGGCCTACAATAGTTGAGACAAGAATTCCCCTTGTATAATTATCTTAAAAAATCCCTCAAAAGTGCAGATTTTTCCTTTTTTTCCCCTTCTTTTTCTACCATCTTGTGCTCATGCAACTGGTTAGATAACTTAGTGTGATAGGCACCGGGGGCACAGGATGGCGTTATGTTATGTTTTTCGAGTCAATGCGAAGAAAAAATATCATTGCATCTATTTATTTTTAAAGCAAAGTTGTATGAAAAAGGTATAGAGAAAATGGCGTCATTGGGACCCTTTTATCATTATTTAATACTCATTTAATTATTTCTACATAATGTTTTTTTTAATTAAAACTTAATATTGTAAAAGTTTTACTCTATGATTTAACCTCTTTGGTAAGGATATTATAGTAGCATAACGACAAGTCTGAAAATGAAATACAGAAAGCCTACTTCTGAATTGAAGAGGGGATGATGATGGCGTGACAGCTTTACAACGGAAGGAAAGGTGGAGTGGCTTCTAAGAGTATGGACCCCTGAGCACCCGAGGGCAGAAGTCTGACTTCTATCCCATAAGCTTAATTCCAACGACCTGCGAATCTTCAGACGAGCCACGCGTTTCCCCATTTTAACCCTCTTGCGGTTTCTAGGGGTCCTTTGATGCTTGGGCACTTTACCGACAATTTGCGGGAAACTTCGGAGCGTCCACAGGCATCAAAGCACCCCAAGAAACCGCAAGAGGGGTAAAATGGGGGAGTCCGTGGCCCGTCTGAAGATTCGCAGGTCGTTGGAACTAGGCTATATGAGAATGAAACACACATTGCTTGCACAACCCCTTTTTACAGAGGGGGGGGCACATTCACACTCCTCACAGAAGAACAACAATACCCTAACCGGGACTTGAACCTGGGAAACCCAGATCACGATGAAGACGCGCTACCTCTGTGCCAGAACGCCAGCAGTTGAAGAGGTATAAGCCAAAGCGTTTTTGTCTTCAAATCTTTTTTAAAATTAAATATGATACAGAAAAAAATCTGGAAATTATTTAAAATTGCCAATCAAAGGGGAGACAAAAAAAATTATATTACGCCTCAGACGCCTATTATTTTCATTACATTACTTGGATGCTACAGAAATTGCTCTAAAAATACTTCACTGGTGATGTAACAGTCGTATCATTTATTCATTCGAAATTCATGTTCAAGTGCCCACGCGTAGATACTCTATAGGGACTTTAATCACAGAAGGATTAACTTTATTTCCTATTTCTCTTAATCACTACATAAATGAGGTAGGCTGAGTGTAACGAACGAATGCAAACATGGCAATTCTACTGCAAACAAATTTGTTTAAAGGAGGAACAACAGATCTTATCTTCAAACGACTTGAAATCCGAAGAATGTACTTTCTGGTATCTTACACTATTTTTGAGGAAAAATATCTTGAAAAATATAGCGATTGTATGTTAAAGCAAGTTAAATCCTGTTTTCTATGGAATGAAAGCGTGAGGAGAACACTAACAACATTTAACATTTTCGAAAGATTCGAATTCCGTTTCTATGCTTATAATAACACTGCATAAAGGATCTGATGCGTGCTAAATCTATCAACACTTTCTACCAAAGGAAGCTACTGAGAATATTTTAGATTTGAAGGTTCAATGAAGTTACATAGTAAATACATTAAACCATCTGTACGAAATTATGCTTTTTTTTCAAAATGGCTCAAAATATAAATATAGCCTAGCATTAAAAGAACTTTAATATAAGCAGCAAAAATATTAGTATGTTGATTGAGAGTTAACCGAATTTAATAATTTAACAAAATTAATACTCAAAATAAAAACATTTGGTAAATTACTTTAACCCTTTGCGGTTCGATGTTGAGTGTGACTCGACATTCAAGACTGTGCATCATTTTGACGTTTTATTTTTCAAATTTAATTGTTAAAAACGTCTACATAATTGTTAAGAGATGCAAATTAATTTTTCAAAGAAATTCGACTTAAAAGAATTATGCTTATTTATTTTTCATAGCAATAAACAAATCTTTGTATTAGGTGAATAA
>JAOUZG010033162.1:2652510-2678078 GCA_026289955.1 Argiope argentata
AAATTAACAGGCAAATTAATTGATTGAGCAAGAATAGAAATTAACAGAAATTAATTGATTGACCAAGAGTAGAAATAGGCAGATTAATTGATTGACCAAGAATAGAAATTAACAGGCAAATTAATTGATTAGCAAAGAATAGAAATTAACAGGCAAATTAATTGATTGGCCAAGAGTAGAAATTAACAGACAAATTAATTGATTGACCAAGAGCAGAAATTAACAGACAAATTAATTGGTTGATCAAGAGTAGAAATTAACAGATAAATTAATGAATTGATCAAGAGTAGAAATTAAATGACAAATTGATTGATCTCATGGAATAGCACAAAGTGACCACAATGTAAATCAAGATCATTCCTTGTTGAAGCATCTGTTACTTATAGCGAAATAAAATGAGATTTCATAAACAAATTATCAAAATATTTTTTAATTAATTATTTAAAAGAAAAAAATCTTCTTTGAATAGTAATAAACATCATTTGTGAGAGATATTTCCACACTGCTGGAAAGGAAATACTGAAATTTAGACAGACACCCAGACATAGACTTCCCCGAAATGGATTCCGTTCAAATTTGACAGAAATCTGCAAATTTAAACCATGTATTAACTTTATTTTCTAAATCAAAGAGTATTTCAATTATTTAGTTAATCGATCGCAGTCGGACAGATATAATCCTAAAAAATGTATTAATTGGATTCAAATTGGGGTGAAATATGAAAATTTGTCTAAATTATTTGTCTGAATTCTTGATGAATTACTTCCTGTTTTTATACTTCGTACGCGAGAAGTTGAAATTATCCTGAATAAAATTTTTAAAGACATATTTTGATTTCCTAATCTGTCATTTTGAATTTTAAAAGCGCTCTTTATTTGTTATAAATTTTTTTTAAATCATCTTTTTCTGTTATTGGGAGCTACGGATCAAAAAATTAAAATGGAAAATTAAACCAATATTGCATACTAATTATCATTTATATCGCTTGTATTTTCTCTTTTTATAATTAATTTTTAATAATGTGATATTAAATTAAAAATTTATTTGATGCAGTTTTAGGCGGAAACAAAAATGTTGAAGGAAATAAATTCAAGAAAATAATTAACCAAACTCATTTTAATGAAAATTTTGAGTAAAAGATTAATTCTATATTTCTTGCGCACATTTATATCAATTTATGTTACTGCTCCAGAAAAAAATAGTAAAATAACATGCAGCTAAAATTAACAGCAGAAGGTTTACAATATTTTTAAAGACAAAACTCCTTTGGTTTTTGATATTCAAAAATTAAAATATCGCTTCATTCCTATACAAAATGATTATGCAAAATATTTCTAAGCTCGTCATTTTCCTTACTAGAAGGTAAACTTATTTAAATATAAGCAAAATCATCTGCTGGAGTAAATCTTATTAGTTTCAATTTAATATTGACTTTAAAGAGTTTACCTTTCGTATTTTATGCCTGTTTGGAGAGGATTATTTGGAAAATATTCACTAAGCACCAACATCTTTTCTTAAATATCCCATCATTTAGTCGATTAATAATAAAATCTTTAAGTTAAAGACGCTTCAAGATCTCGATTATATGAAAAAGGCTGGAGATAGTGAATGTTATTTATATTGCCTCAAAAGATTTTCGCTTAGAAATATATCAAGGTGTTTGATGCAATTTTTCAGGACCGGCCTTTGGAGTGTTAATTTTACAAAGTACTTTCTAAAATAAAAGTTAAAAATAATATCCCCTTATTTCGCGGCAAAGTAAATTGATGTTTTTATATTATAAATAAAGAAAAAATATTCAAATTTTAAGAAATGAGATATCTCTCACGCTATTTCAGAGTTAAATAAAAAACACAATAGTTTTAGTTAGGGCTTTTGTGTCTTAAATTTAAATATTGATTTTGTGGCATGGATAAGCAATAAAATGTTGTTTGCGTTGTTTAGCGCTTTTTTATAAAGAATTCTGTTCAGCTTTATATTTTGAAATTTAATCTGCATATTATTCTGTTTATTGAGTTTTGGTTTATGTTGAAAAAAAAATGGTTTCGATTTTCACCCCCAATACAAATACAGTGTTGTGTATATCATGTTAGCTACTGAGTTGGTCCCGACAATTACTGAAATAAATACAATTTTTACTAAAAATCTTATTTTGGCTTATATATTATGTGTTATTACTGAATCTCCCAATTACATGTAACAGGTACACTCATTTTTTTCTTTAAATCACATATTTTTCTATAGAACGCAGAAGTTGAAAGTTTTCTTTAGTTCGAAAGTTAATTTTTACAGACGATAATTTGTCGAACTTCTACGAAACTTCATGGCAGCAATATTGTCAACCTTTCCTTTAAATTACCAAAATAAGCACATTTTTCGAATAATCTCACAAATATAATTGCGGAGAGAGGCCACTCACAAGACCACTTGAAAGGGAAGAAATATTGTTTACCTATTCTTTTTATCTTTAAAATGTTACATAGTTTGTAACATCAGCCATATCCTTGATTTTGTAAAATCACAGCCCCGGATGAAATTACCCATGCATATTTATTTATTTATTTTGAGAGTAAATAATAAAAAATCATATAACATGTTTAAAAAATGTAGAAATAGAATTTATAGTGGAAAATATGATATTTAGCATTTTTTCTGCTATTTGTCTAACCATGCTTACAGTTAAGAAGAATATTAGAGCTGCATTATTATCTTGCATAAAAATAGTATGTTGCTGTCCTTACTAATGATGCCATAGGCAAGCTCGCTGAGGCATAAACGAATTTAAGCCGAATGAGCGTCTCGTGTTTGGAAGTAGAGCCAACTAGAGCCAAGAGTAAGTCTTAGATAGACATTCGACACATTCGCTTGCGCAGCCCCTTTTTACAGGGGGCCCGCTCCCAGATAGAACACTTAAGAACTGGAACTCGAACCCGGGACGCCCAGATCACGAGGAAGACGTGCTACCTCTATGCCAGGACGCCGGCATTAAATAGTATCACTGTAGAATGTTATGCTGCAGAAATTTGAATGCATTTTCATAAGCAGATATTTTAACATTGAATTCCAAACATTTAATGTAAATTAAAAGCCTCTTCATACTGTATGACTGAATTGCATTATTTTTAACTACAATATAAAAGACATTTTTGTAGTTAAAAATAAGGTAATTCAGTCATACAGTATGAGGAGGCTTTTAATAAACTTTTTTTAAGTTTTAATTTAATAAACTTTTTTTAAGTTTTAATTCAATAAACTTTTTTATCCTTAATATATATTATTGAAGTTTTCAATGTAAATGCATAGAAATTTTTGACAAAGCTCTTTTTTCAGATCATATATAAGATTTTCATCGTGAACTTATCATCAACAATTTAGAAAATAATAAACTATTAAGTTTGTTATTTAATAAGAATTTTTTTCTATTTGTAATATTACATAGCTTCTTTTTAAAATCTCCATTTTGTAATTAGTAGCTTTATAAATTATCATTATTGTCCAGGAAAATTGTCAAAACATTTATATTCAGATGAATTTATTTGGAAAGTTTCTGTTCATTTTTCCTTTCCTAACTCAATTTATAATTCGAATTCTATAAAATTTATACTGTTATAAGTATCATTGTAAATGTATCAAGAACATCATGCATTTTTATATCTAACAAATATTATATGGTAAAGAATATTGTGATTCTTTTTATTAAAGAAAATGAATCATTGGATTAAAATTTGCATTTTTATTGTATTTCATGTAATAAAATTATATATTTGGCAAATCTCTTAAAATTGTAATCTTAGCTTTTAAAGTTGTTAATGATTGATTAATATTATTCATATTTGATTATTAGACATATCACAAGAAAAAACAAACAGTTTTAAGCATATTTTTATACATTTTCAAACTTAAGGATGTAATTTATAATGTGAAATCAGATATGACGGTATCTTTGTTATTCCTTGTATTAAAAATTAAGTCAGAAATAATTTGAATTGTAGTTTTCCATCGTTCCTTTGTCAGCTCAAGATTAACACAAGCAAAATCAAAACAAACTACCAAGTTGCCATTTAATAATAATTTTTTTTTGCATTTGATAAATTTTAATTTATTTTCCAATGAATTTTTAAATTTTTAAAAGATTATAAAATATTAAATTTAGCACAATAACAATACTGAATTCACGTTGCTTTAAAAAATTCGTCTTGTATATCTTATATGTAAGGAATAATTTTTTTTTAAAGATAACAGGGAAAATAAAAATTTTATGTTCCTGTAGATAAATTTATGTACTAGTCCTTTACATCATATTATTATATATAATAAACTGACGAATTACAAATATAACAGATTTTTGCAGAATAGTTTTAATATTTGAATACCATAACCTTTAGTCACTCAAAGTCATCTTTTTTTAAAACGTAAAGCGTTTAATACTACCAACAAAAAAAACCATTAATCTCTTTTCAATCAAAATTAACGCTGACAAAATCAAAATAAAACATCAAGTTTTCAATCAATAACGACTTTCTGCATTTGATAAATCCTGATTTATTTTTCAATGAATTTATCCTTTAAAAAATCTTATAGCAGAATGTAAGTCATTGCATTAGAAGTGTACACATGCTACAGCATCCGAACTCATATAGACGAATTCATTTTTCGGGGGATTCTTAAAAAAATCAAAGCTTATAATATAAACGTTATATTAATGATGCTTGGGGAAAAGGCTCTTTTTATGTATCATTTATATAAAATTTAGTTTCTTTAATAAATTTTGTATTTATAATTAAAGTTGTGCTTTGTTTATCAGACAATTTTAACTATAAACTTTTATAAGATGAAGTAAATCTAACCCATTAGTTTTTTGAGGAAACTTTAGCTGGAGAGATTCAATATTGTGGGTGATGCCTGATTAATAGGCAACTCATTAATGCAGAGTTAAGTTTTCTTTTTAAAAGTATATGACTTGCAAGAACTTCCGCCTTAATAAGTTATTAAATAGTACACAAGCCCTCATCTGAGCTTGCCTGTCATTCATTGCAGGGTATTTCAGAAGAAATTGGGGAGGGGGCATTTTAAGAATTTATGGATATAAGAAAATAAGTCACTTTTCCTTCCTTTAAAAACAACTATAAAAAGTTAGAATAATAGTTAGGCAGCCAATTTCTTGATATTTAAACCACCTAAAATTCCTCTAAAGAACAAATTCTAAAGATAATCGATTGTCAAAGAATTGTATTATCATTTTCTTCCGTATATAAAGTGGATTTTAATCACTTGAATAATTTGCATCAAAAATATTTTTTTTCTTTTCCAGAAAACAGCAAAAAAAAGGAATATATAATAATTTCAGGTAATTGCAGGCAGTAATATATAATGAGGTAAAGCAGAAACATATAGTATTCTGCAGGCAGTATTATAGAAATTTTAATGATAATTTATTAATAATAATTATCATTAAATAATTTTAATTCTATACTTTTTCATAAAATAATTCTAACCCATAATACTTGAATAAGTTTTACCAAAAATTAAATTAATATTTAAAAAGATATATTAATATTTAAAGATTAAACTAATCTGAGATTTAAACCTGAAATGAAAATATATTATAGAGCAAAGAATAAATTCTGGAGATAATTACAAACAGTATAATAATAGAAACCTCAATAAATATTCGAACAATGACATTATTCATTCTAAAATGTTTTCTGTAATACGATTTTTCTAATCCATAACTCTTGAATAAGCTTTATAAGAAATGAAAATACGTTTTCTTTCCTAGAAAATAGCAAAAAAATAAAGACATATTAATATTTAAACGCTTAACTTTTCAGAGATTTAAAGGTAAAACATAAATTCAATAAAGAGAAGAGAATAAATGTAAAAGATAACTGCAGACGATATAATATTTTTCTTTTCCATTGTTTCCATTATTTTTTTTCTCCAATCGAAAAAGAGAACTTGAGTTATTTTATCGGATCAAGCCAACTTCTAACATAAAATATCGAATTTTAAAAATATAAAAATAATGATCCGCAAAGTTGAAAAGAGGTAAAAGTTACTATAAGCTGGAAAAAGATAGAACCTTTTCACTTTGTTTTTGTTTCGAAAACCTTTTCTAACAATTTATCGGTATTTTTTAAGTGTCTTGTAATAATTTTAGATTGGTGCTCGATAAGATTGTCTGATAGAAGGCAACCATGTTTCCTTTTCATCCTATAATCAGACACAGCCGCTGGCAAACGTGTTGGAATTTTTCTTTCTTGAACAAAGAAGTGTTTTTTTTTATTCTTTCGTCAGTTCTTTTCTTTGCTGCAAAATTTGTGAACGTGATTAAGTGGAAGATGATAACATGTGGATTAAATGGAACATTTTTCAGTCGATAATTTATGAGCCATGATTTTACTCTTAAATTAGCTTCCATATAGCGAGGTTTTATGGAATGAATGAGTAGATTCTTGAAGAATTATGAAAAGAAATGGATCTCGGCTAAGAATCGTTTCTTTTAAATTCTTAAAATTCCTTCACATTGAAATTATTGAAAATCAATGTGAATAGAGGGATTTTTAAAAGTTATATACTAAAATAAAACGATTAAAACAGTTCACCTCTTCAAGTTTACTTGAGGAAGAATAGGAGAAACCAAATACTTATGAAAGAGAAAGTGTATCTAGTTGATTCGAACGCTGAAGAATCATGAATTATTAATGAAAAAGTAAAAATAAACTAATGCTCCTTGAGCAAAGATTTGATAATGTAAAAAATTAAACTTGAATCTGAAATTGAAAAAAAAATTATATATAAGGTGTACTCACTCAAATTTGAAGTACTATTATTGAAGTTTATACGAGTTTGAAGTACTACTATTGATACTTGAGTGTTCAGTCTAATCAACGATGCTGTTGTGAAATAAAATTGCAAAATAAATTCTACGAGGACCTCATTTTTCTTTTTATTTCTACATATTTATGGCTTCAAAGTTACAACATCTTAGTTGAGTATGAATCTATTAGGATAGCATATCAAAAATTATCTAATAAGCTATTAAAATATTTGAATAATTAGTAAGTATTTAATTTTGATATAACAGCTGAGGTTAACAAAAAATTTTACCTACATCCTATATGATAATATATTGATGCCAATTTGCAATATTAATATAACTTACGTAAATAGATTCATAGTAAGGACGAAAACACTTCAAATAAATCAAACATATGCTGAATGGATATTACGTCAATAGTACTATTTGACAGAGAAAATCTTATAACAACATGATGACAAATTTCCTTACTTTGACTCTAAAAATGAAAGATTCAAATATTTAAGAATCTTGGCTACGCCTCTATTAGAACTAGATATCTATCATTTGCTCAACAGCATTCGATACTCTGTCATGATCTCTATATAAATTGTAGGCAAACGAGCAAAAACGATTCAGCAATGGAGTAAAGATAGTCTCGTAGGAGCAATAGCCACCAGGAAATTTCTTTATAGTCGCTGCATGTAGCCTGAATTGTTTAATGGCGATTTGCTGTTTGTGTCTTGTTGATTTTGGCGAATAATATTTTATATGTATTTCATTTTTCATGTAGAATAAGTGCCGTTAAATTAAAAAAAAAATTAAGAAAAATCAATAGTTTAGTGGAATTACAAATGAATTGGCCTCTTAAAATCATGTTCAATAAAAACATAATAATAATAATAATGGTGAATGTTAATAAAAAAAACTTGTTTCTCTAATTTAAACAAAATAAGTTTTCAGATTCTGAATTTAATAACAGGTCACACAAAACTTAAATGTGCTTGCACAACAAAAGAAGATAAATTTTCAAATGATAAGTACGTGATTTAACAAAGAAATTAAATACTTCCTTTTGTATTTGAAGAGAAAATACAAAAGTATCGCAGAGGAAATGTAAAAGGATGATTTAGCTATAAAATACAAAATTCTAAAAACAAAATATTTATTCTTTTTCAAACTTTTAACATGCTTAAACTCGTAGAACCGTGCGAGTTTGAAGAATTTATTTGAATGAATATATAAATTAAGAAGGGAAAAATAAACAATTATTTTAAAATAGTCACTCTATCCTCTAGATCTTAAAGAATTTAGTGTTTTTCGTAATCGTTTTTGACATATTTGAAAGAGAAAATATAATTTTGAATGTTATAAAATGCTAAAAGTTTAAGTCCAAATGTTTATGCAAATCATTGATTTATCTAAAAGAATTATTTTAGTAAAAAAAAATCAATTAAATTTGAATATTGTCAAACAACTATATGTCGTTTTAAATCCCTTTTAAGAAACAACTAATTTTGATTACAAAAGTTTTATCAAAATTATTTTGAAATAAATGCGTAAAGTTTTCAAGTAGCACAGCTTTTCTTTCTTTGTTTGTATTTCACTTTAACAATTCTTAGTTGCACAGTCACAAATAATAAGTATAATAAATAAATCCTTGAATTAATACAGAGTTTAAAAATTAAATTAATAAATTAATTCTTGAATTAATAGAGTAGTAGAAATTTATCCTATAATGATTTAGTTGATTATCCTATCAAGATAATAAAAAGTTCATAAAAATTGTTTTACTTTAGAATTTTAAGAATTTATACAATAATCATAAATATGTAATTTTCAAAGACATTTAGTCACAGTCAGCGTCAAACTTTCTCTTTCAATGAATTCATTTTTCGACTGTCTAACATATCAAACATTTAACAATTGTTCTAACGTAATTCAATTTTTTAATTATTAAATCTGCTCTTAAATATTGGCACAAACGTAGATGTTTGATATATTTATGAAAGATTCCATTTTGTTTATTTTATAAAGTATTTCTCATGAAAATTATCTTTATAAATATTGACATTGGCTCTTACCAAGTTGATTGTGATAGTCAAGATGTGAGAGCCGAAGACTCTCCGTGTGTGTGGTGGATGATGCACATCAAATATGTCGTGGTCTCAAAGTCTTCCACGTCGAGAGTAATATCCATGGGAGTACTGGATCAGAGACAATCGTTCACTATTCTAAATCTAAATTGCGACCTGTGGATGAATGAATGAAACGCATGAAGGAAGTCCACCTCTTAAAAAGGGTTTGTGGAATATGGGAGTTAGAAGTCAGACTTCTGCCCTCGGGTACTCAGTGGTACATACCCTCAGAAGCTACTGCACCCCTCCTTCCGTTCTAAAGCGGAACACAAAAATAACAACAACAAGATGTGATTTCACCAGATGGGAAATTTGTTTTGCTTCCAGTCTTTCCAAATGTTTTTTTTTAATATGAAAGCCTCACTTTTATTTACATTTTATAATTTTGTAATCTATGTTAACAAGTTTTTGGTTGAAATTTAAACAAATCGCGTGACTCTAAATCATGCAATAAACTTTAAGAGTAATTTAGACTTGCAGAAATAGTAATTTCTTTTATGATATGAAGCAGCAAAAAATAAGAAAGGAACCTTTTTTTCAATTAATCTGTTTTTTGTTGTTGTATATGTATATTTTAATCTATCAATATATAATAATTTACAGTGGTTGGTTCAATTTATATTATTATTATCATTTTCATAATAGAAATTTTAAATAAATGCATTACATATGAACATTTAAACCTTAAGGAAACATCCCTACAGTACATAGTGTAGCCATTTGACTATACATTTTTCTTTCTATTTGTATTGTGACTGCTCCAAAGGGTAACAATGAGAATTTTGGATTTCTTTTTAACAAGCATTTATAGATAAGACCTATTAAGTGGATCTAGAGTTAAATTTAAACTAGAAACTTGTAAAAGAACTAAGACGGCTATTTAATGAACAGTTATACCATTAAATATATAATCAAAATACTTTTTCTGCTATGTAAAAATATATTAATAAAAATAGATTTTTATTTTTTTGCAGAATTGTTATATTTTATTATTAGAATTTTGTACTATAATTATAATATTACCACTTGGTACTTTTTCATTTTTTAAACTTCGCGAAAAAATTCCTTAAAAACCTTAATATTTTTTTTCTAAATTATATACAGCAATTTAAAGCACTTTTTTAAATACAAAAATAAAAGATCATATATTCTAGGGTTGGCCTTTTTGCAAATACGCTGGTTTCCAAATGTGACAATTAAACTTATAAATGTTAAAAATATTTGCAACACTTGCACCATAAAACTTTTGAAATTGAATTTCAAACAAAATGGGCGTAAATGAAAGCAAAAATTACAGAAATAGACATATAAGTACATAAATTAAGATTAATGTTATTTCTAAGCTTTTTAATCTACAAATTCATTTAAAATATTAATAAAATGATTCTAAAAGACGAGAGTTGTTCAAAATTCTCTAAAAAGAAATGTTCAAAGGGATTTGTACTTAGTAGGATTTCAAGATAAAATTATTTAGAAGACAGGTAAAAACGTTTTCTCTAAAATATTTAGATATCTGAACACTTTTTTTCTATATTTATAAAACAAAGAGAATAATGCATTAGATATTCGAACTCTTTCAAGTGACCTTCTTTTGTCCTTTAAATTAATTGTCATCTCTATTTAAATGGAGATTCAAGTATCAAGCATTCCGTAATTTAACATTCAAATAAAGTGCTTCATTATATCCGAAAGACACAGATTTATCTTATTCATTTAAAAAAGATTTAAGAGTTAGTTAATTTATAGTTCTCTCAAAATTGCAATTTTTGTTTTAACAATGCAGATAAAATGGCAATTTCGGTAAAATTTATCGTTTTTGCGTTCCAAGAAATTAGCAGCTTTTAATGGACTTTTTGGAGAACACATATTTTTCCCAAGTCTCCTAAATAATTTACTCCTGAAAGTCACAAAACCGACCGAGTACAAATCCTTTCGAACATTTTTTTTCCTCTTAGGATCTTCGTGCGAAGTTCTTCCAAAACGACGACATGTAAGGAGGGGAAAAAAATCACTTCATATCTTTTGATCCTCTTCGCAGCCCAAGTTAGAAGTAAACGGAAATGTGTGATTACTTCAGAACGAAAAGTCTGGATCTCCCGTTCTTTCGACTTTATTCTTCTTTATTCTTTTTTTTCCTTCTTCTTCTTTATTCTTTGATGTGTTTCTTTTCAGGAAGAAAATGATCTCTCTCCGCTTATTTTCTTTTCCTCTGTTCTTTCTCCTTAACTTCCCATCACAGTCTTAGGGAGATTTTCGAATGGGTGGAAAATTCCACCGAGAAAAAGCAGAAAGTGATCTTAAGGAACCCAGGGGTTTTATCACCAGGAGTAGAAGAAAACGTACCAATGATGTTTAGTGGAGCCGATAAAAGACAAAAAGGAAAAGAAGAAAAAAAAGGTGGCTCTTCGAAAATGAAAGTGAATTTGTTTGAGTAAGCATTTGTTCTAATGTTGGATGACTTCAAAATGTTCCTTTTTTCTTTCTATTTCTCTTTGAATAATTATTCATGGGTGTTAACTTGCATTTTTTTACAGAAAAATCAATTCGTAAAATTCCATTTCGTACAAAAAAAATGGAGAAAACGACAGAGATATTTGACTAAAATCTTCTCTTTTAAATGAAAAAAGATTTTAAAAAACTAAAAAAATATAACAAAAAGAGAAAATTTTAAACATATATAAAATATTTATTAATACGCTATATTATTAATATAATTTATTATAAAGTATTATGCTTATTGTATGTATATAAATGTATAACACGCATAATTTATTATATATAAAATTTTATATAAAATATAACAAATAAAAAATTATATAAATCATCTTTATATATAATTTGAAATTATTTTATCTTAATATATATCATAATTAATATATTAATGCATAAATAAATAGCATAATATATTAAAGTATAATAATATATCGTAATTAATATTTTAATGTATAAATAAATATCATGATATATTAATGCATACTTGTTAATCAAATATTTAGCAGACAAAACTCATATAGTAAGGCATGATTTGTAGGTACAAATTTTTTAAGTAAACTGTAATCTCATTTATAATAGATTTATATATATATATATATATATATATATATATAAATATATATATATATATATATATATATATATATACCCTCCTTCATGCATTGAAAAAAAAGTGTTTCATGAAAGCTTTTCTTTCAAATAAGTATTACCTCCTATGTTTCAGGTAAGCCATTCAGTTACATTTCAATAATTTATTTTCATTATCATAACTCTTTCAGACTTCATTCTATTTCATAATTCAGAATTATACATATATCTGTGAATTAATATTTTTCAAGTTATTAATTAGTGCCATCTGATGAGTATCATGTGATAAATCTAAAAACTTAAATTATGGGTGACTACAAGAAATATAAACAGCAGTGTATAGTACTTTCAGCTAAGCAAATAGTAAAACATTATTTAAACAGCAATAAATTAAACGGTCTCGATACACAAATCCCAATATGATATTACTCAAAAGAGAGTTTTTCTCTTTGTGTTAGTCTTTCGCTTTCTATCTAATTATTCAAATGGAATTCTCTAGAAGAATCTCTAGATTTCAGATACTGACAAAATTAATTTAAGTTTAAACATTTTCCAGAAACTGTAAGAAACCAGAAAGTCATCAAATTCATTGTCAAATTATGAAATTACTTTTTACTAAATAGAACCATAGACGTGTGTGTGTGTGTGTGTGTGTGTGTGTGTGTGTGTGTGTGTGTGTGTGTGTGTGTGTGTGTGTGTGTGTGTGTGTGTGGGTGTGTGTGTGTGTGTGTGTGTGTGTGTGTGTGTGTGTGTGTGTGTGTGTGTGTGTGTGTGTGTGTGTGTGTGTGTGTGTGTGTGTGTGTGTGTGTTTTACATATTTATAAAAGTTCAGATTAAGGCAGGAAATCTAGCATTTTTTATATAACTGCGGTTTTATCATTCTTAACAAATTTACTAATAACTTTACTAATTTACTTTTAACATTAATAATAAGTTACTACTCACTTCGTTTTTTTTTTCTTTCTACTTTCATAAAAAAAATGTTCTTTTTTCGCTTTCTATTGAGGAAAGAAAATTTTTTGGCTTTTATTATTATTTTTTATTTCCTTATTATACAGTCTTTAAAATGTCTGTTTTTATTAGATGTTTTATTCAGTTTACTTTGTTTCATGTTGGTAAGAACGGAATTTTTCAATCAATTTTTCACTGAAATTAACCTTTGAAGTACTACAACTTTTAAAGTTCGTTTTGCATATTTACTTGCCTTTAAGGATTACAATAACTTTATAAATATAAATTATCAATTAAAATATTAACGATTGTTCAATGGATAGCAAGTCAATGAAAAAAAATGTCAATGGTTCTATTCAGAAAAAAGTAGACACACAAAATGCAGAGCAGATATCAGGAAAAAGTATTTTTTAAATATTTAAGCTTTTATCTAAACAAAAAAAATAGAAATAGGATGTAAAGAAAGAAAAAATATATAAAAATTTCATGTGAAAATAAAAATAAAATAGAGAAGCGACAAAAGGAAAAAAAATCCATGTAAGTCCAAAGAAATTTATATGAACAGGCATTGTTCTATTATAAAAAACTGACAATTTTTTTTAAAAAAAAAATTATTATTAGACATGCACTGTAAAAATTTTTAATTAAATCATGAAGCATTAAAGACAAAACTCTGACACATATATATATATCTATGCAATTTTTTTAGAAATTTGGTCCTCCAGGTAGAGTGAAATTTTTTTTAATCAAATCGAAACTTTACAAATATAAAAAATTAGATAAAAATATTTATTAAAAATACTTTTTATCAACCTTTTAGAAATTGGATTTTTGTTATTTTAATTTCTCTCTTCTTTTCAATCTTTAATGTATTGTTCATCAGTTCAAATAACTTAGAAACTTGAAATAATATTTTTCAAATTCTCTACTAGGGAAAATAGAATCAAAATTCGAATAAATTAACTAATAAAACATAATATATTTTTATAATAAAATATCATATTTTGTATATATTATATAAAATATAATATTTCATTAATATAGAGTATATTAATAAAATATTATATCCACAACTCACAAAATCGGATAAAGCATTATCAGTCTAACATTTCTAAAAGTAAGGGAAAAAATACTACAATATTGCTTCTTTACTTAACTTTGTTTCATGTTTACAAAGTTAATAAAATCAAGTTAAATAAAGCAATAAATGGTAAAGACGTGGAAATGCAAATTACTCACTAGCACCTCTGAATAAAAATATTATAAATAATATTATTTGATGCTACACCTCATTTAAATTTTCCCTATTTGCCAAAATAAATTAACGCCAGATGAATAATTCCAAATTGTTATTAAGGACAGGTTTGACTCTTTCGCCTCAGAAACCCGCCAATCCCTGGCTGCGAAATCTCTTTATTTCTTTGACAAAACTTTTGTCCTTTGTCCTCTTCCCCTAAGTCGGTTCATGCACCTGAGAGACTTGATCCTTTTACCCATGTAAAAGTATCGAGGCATCGTCGTCGGGGCTTTGTTTTTAAAAGCCCAGACAACTTTTAAAGCCAGCTCTTTGTTCGCGCGAACTTTGCCCCAGCACAAAAAGGATGGGACTTTTTATCGCCAGGGGTATTACCCGCGGATTCATTTCCTTTCACCAGTTGGATCTATTTTGGGGGAAGATTTCGGTGAAATGTAAGTAGAGATGTGCGGCTTTCATTGAGGGGTTTTCAAAGAAGGTTGAAATGTGGAGAAATGGAAAGGGGCTTGGAAACCTGTGGTATATTTTTAGATAGAGAGGGGGACTGAAATTTTCAGGACAGGAGGATATCCCAGCGTTTTTTAAGTATTCAGTTAAATAAGTGAATGACTAATGGTGATTGATAAATATCAATGAAGATATTTCAGATCAAATATTTTGTTAGTTTTTGGAAAATATCCGTAAAATTAAAAATTAAAAGTTTTGTCAATTAGTTACTAGAGAATGTCTGCAAGGATATTTCCCATAAAATAAAATTAAGCATTTTGTTACATTTTGGATTTACGGAATATTCTTATTGTCTATCAATAAGTATAATAAGTATAAGTATAATATAAAATAAAATTGGAGGATATCCGTATCCAAAAAAATGTTAATGAATATTTTTGTTAGTTGTTATTGGATGATATCTATAAGAATATTTCCGAACAAATAAAATAACAAAAAAATAGTTAGCTAATTATTGGAAAATATCTGTCGAGATATTTCCTCTATAATAAAATCAAACATTTTGCTAATTTTTGGTGACTATCAGTAAGGATATAGCCGATCAAAAAAAATTAATTAATAGATTTTTTAGTTGGTTATTGGAGGATAACTATAAGAATATTTCCGATCAAATAAAATAAGAAAAATTGTTAGCTAATTATTGAAGAATATCTGTAAGGATATTTCCTATATAATAAAATTAAACATATTGTTAATTTTTGGTGACTATCAGTAGGGATATTCCCTGTCAAAAAAAAATTTTAATTTATAGTTTAGTTAGTCGGTTATTGGAGGATATGTATAAGAATAACTCCGATCAAATGAAATAAGAAAAAAATGTTAGTTAATTATTGGAGAATATCTGTAAGGATATTTCCCATAAAATAAAATTTAAAAACTAAAAGTTTTATTAGACAGTTTTTGGAAAATATCTGTAAAAATATTTCCTAATCAAATAAAATTAAAGGATGGAAAACTTCAAGTGTATAAGAGCAGATTTTTCAACAAAAAAATAACATTTTGATACAAAATAATCCAGTTAAAATAATCAATAGTTTTGTGCTAATTATTACATTTAGAAACATCCTAAGCATGGTATTATCATGACCTCATAGTATTTACAAACCTGAAACTTTTGTTCTGAAAAGCAAAATGTTTTGATTTTCTTCCACGAAAGGTAATAATTAGGCAGAAAATGCATAAATAGTATATGAAAACAAAGATCCTTCATTTTTAAAGTATTTAATATATTTATGCCTGAGTTGGTTATTAAGAAATATTTGTAAGGCTTTTTACTTCAAATGAAATTTAATGTTTAGAAGCTTTAGATTTCAAAGAAATTATATATATATAATTTTGCCCAAGTTGGATGCGGAAAAATGATTTCAAATGTATTTAATTTAAATGAAATTTTACAATAATAACCCAAAATAATGAAAAGTTCATATTTTGAAGAAAGACATTCTTAGTTCTAGAAACAAATAAGATAAATATCATTTCTGTTCAAGTTAGTTTTGCCTAAACTAGTTTCGAAAAATATCTGTAAGGATATTTTTCTACAAAGTTAGTGATGAAAATCTTTAACTCAGAGAAAATTTAGTTTAGGTTAGTTACATTAAAGTTCCGTTTTAAAGTACCACTAGAGTTATTTGGGGACGGGCCTCGTTAATTTTGAACCACTTTCAGATGACGAGGACGAATTCAGATGATGAGCTGGCAGTCCCCTCTGCACTACACCACATACCAGAAGAAGGATGTTCGGCACGGGGGTATTTAACGTGCGCCAGAAGAGTTTACAATATGATTCTTCAGTGAAATCGGGTCTCAAACCTGGACCTTACCACGAGATCACCGTGACCCTCGATTCGAAGAAAGGAAGTAATCTTAAAATGTAAGAAAATAATTTGAATGAAGGGTAATTATTGTCTCTAAGTAAATAATTTATATTTAAGTATATTATTTTGGAGAAAATGTCCATAATAATCAGAATTTTCATTTCCGAGATTTTTCCATTTCCAAAGATTTATCAATCTAAAACTTTTAGTTTGAAACAATTGAATAAAATATGTTTTTTAGCATAAGTATTCGGGGAAAACAATTTTTTTCGTATGCAAAAATTGTTTTTTGGTTTAAAAACTAAAAAATTATCTTTATGATAGAATCAACTTTCATTCAAAATTTTGTTGAGTATCTAACAGAAAATATTTGTATCAGACTATTTTCGTATGAACAGAATATCTCAAAAATAAATAAAAATGAATTATTGTGTTAAAAATATTTCTTTACGTACAGCTCATTAGCATACTCCTTGACAAAAAAAAATTAGCTTTTAATTTATTTCTCATAACATATTTGCACGAGTTCACTAAATTATTATACTTTATATTTATCATATTATTGTAAACAAATTATTACTCTCATTTAAAATCCATTACATTTTCCTACTTAAAATTTCTAATTTCTATATTGTAAAAATCATAATCAAGGAAAAATTCCAGATACTAATTTGAGATAAACCAAATTTACCAAATCAATTTTTATTTGCAATTTCCAATTCAAATCTAAAAGAGTACTGGGGTGGACCTCGTTATTATGAAAGGCGATCGGATGACGAGGACGACACCTGAGCTGACACCCCCCCCCTTCCCACACCACACCAGGGGGAGGACGTTCGGCCATGACAGATTTTACGTACAACTGCCTCCGAGACCTTACCGCCAAGCCACTGCGGCTCTATAATATTTGCAAATCAAACTAGATATTGATGTCTACTTAATGTAAAGGTCACAGTTAAGGTAAAAAGATATTTAATATTAGCATTCATCGAAATATCAACATAAGGCTTTTTTAAAAAATAGTTTGATATTTTCATTCGAATTTTTTTAAATACAAATTATAATTTTATTTAAAATTGAATTAAAACAAGAATGTATCGTGAATTAAAAAGTTTTAAAATCTGGTACCATTTTGGAAATTTCAGATTGCACTAAAAGAATTTTTTGAAAAAGAAAGAATATAAATTTTAAATAATGAATAACTTTTAAGATATAGTATTAGACTAAAATAATAAAATATGATAAGAGGCAATTCAGAAGTAAGAAAAAATCATTTAAAATATCTATAATTCTTTTAAAACATTAAGTAAAACAATATTAAAGATTAAATAATCTTTTACAGGCAAAGAAAAATAGATTTTGATAAATAAAAAATAGCTATTTTATAAAATTTAAGCCTTTTTTTATGTTTTATAAACTTTGTAAATAAAACATAAAGAAAATCTATTGAATAATTTAAATTTCTAAAGCGAACGCCATTTATTAATTTTTACTTTTACTTTCATAGTATACATAATGTAAGTGTCTCTCGATTAGTTTAAAATCTACCCTGTTTAATTGCAAGTAAATATTTTACTTTTGCCAAATAATGCAAAAGCCATAACTCAAATAAAGCCATAACTCTTGCCAATTACTCAAAATGCAAAAGAGGTCGCATTTTTTATGGTAGCATAGCTATATATAACATTTTGCTAAATTAACTTGATAATTTTTTAAAAAATAATTTCCAAGACCCTTTTAGAATCATTTTCAAAAATTAATTCCATTGTTCTTTTATGTTATAAAACATTAGGTAAAATAGAAACTATTTAGTCGTTGGAACATAAAATTAACTCTTCAGTTGTAAGAAAGAAATATTTAATAATAAATTATTTAAAAAATCGACAAATTAGTTTTACTAAACACTAAACGCCATATATAATAATTTGCATTCCAAAAGTTCGCGAATTATATGGCAATTATAAAAGGCAAATAGGCCATCGTATATCGAGTAATGATATACGACATTTAACTATGAGTAAAAGTAATTTGTCGTATTTTTTTTCCATAATATTAAGCAATCATTTCTTTAAGAATCCCTGGTAGATTGCTAATTTGCCGACTTTTTTTAATAATTGCAGACAATTATTTCTTTTGTAAAGGATATTTAACTTATTTTTTCAACGATTAAATAATTCTCATTTTGCTTAAACGTGCTTCTCTTGCTTCTCTTAAATAATGGAAACTGTTTTTAAAGCATAAAAATAATAATAGATTAAAATTAACGAAGCCCTCAAAAGAAACTTCATACACAAAATAAATTTAAAGTCATCAACTTAATTTAATAAAAGGAGGAAGGAAATCATCTGTAAAAATAGCTACTCATTCTATTCCCAAAGAAATTATTCTTTCCAATTCTTTAGATTTAAAAATATAGAAATTAAAGGAAAAGAAGCATTACCTGTATATAGATGATAACTAAATTGATTGCTTTGCTTATTTAATTAGAAAAACAATAAGCCAAATATTCAATCAGCAAAAATAAGTTTTACAACGAAAGTGTTTGGAATGCAAGAAATAATTTTAAAAAGCAAATATCCAGATAGAAAAAAAATAGGAGAAATACTTAATTTCAAAAAGCTTAGTCATAAGCGAAAATTGCATAAATAAAAGTTTAAACGCAAATTAAGAGTTTTAATAAATTCCAAATTGAAATATATTACAAGTTCAGCATCCTGTAACAAAATCCACTTTAGATAATTATCGTTAGAAAAGAGTAATATTACTTATTCTGTGTAATTCCAACAGACTCCGCACACGGGTAATAATGCTTTGAAAAATGGCTGACATTTATTTTAACTAGCCTCACTCTTTGCGAAACATATTTCGAATTAGCATTTGTTAATCAGGAGATTATGAGACGCCATTAAGTACTAAGCACTACACAATTACGATTTGCAGAATGATTACTTAACTGCCATTTGTACAAATGTTACAAATGAGCAGAGGGAATAATTTAATCGAACAGAAAATATTTCCCGAAACTCAAAGCTCTCTCTCTCGAAAAATATTTCCATTGTTTTCCTTCTCCAGAGTTAATGAAAGCCATTTCTGAATAAACAAGCTGATATTTATTCAGCAGGAGAAGTAATAATATTATCGGATGAAAGAATTATTATTTTATTCAAAAAAGGATTTTTAAAACAAGTTGGATTTATGGAAAAGGGGGTGCACGGATGGAATGATTTGTAATAAATATTTTAAGAAATGGAATATTTTCTCAAGTTAAATATGTTATTCTAAAATAAATTTTATCGAGTGTAGAATTGATGTTATAAAATAGATTTGAAAAAGTAAATTGACAAAGTAAATTAAAATAATTTTTGTCGAGTATAAAATTTATATTATAAAAGAGATTTGAAAAAGGAAATTGACAAAGTAAATGAAAATAGTTTTTTTTTTTCGAGTATAGAATTGATGTTATAAAATAGGTTAGAAAAAGTGAATTAACAAAGTAAATGAAAATAATTTATGTCTAGTTAAAATGATTTTAAAATAAATTCCGAAGATATTTCAGAGACTAACTGGATTTACTATTTTTTCTAGACTATATTTATATAACATTTGAACTCAACAAAGGGGATTAATAGCTAAACGTTGAAACTCGCTTGGAATGCAATATTACATTTTTTTCCGATCAAACGATAATGATGGAAGACAAGAGCGAAATAATTTTAAAAGAAGTTGCTATCGAATAAATATAACTTATTACTTTTTCTTTAAAGAGAAGTGTTTTCATTATCCATTATTACTATTTTTATACTTAAAAAAACCAACTGCTCAAAAATGTTTTTTAAAAAAATATTCTTAAAATTTTTAATTATATACAACAATAAAATTATAATTCACACTATGTTTTTAATACAAACCTTATTTTCTCAAGTTAAATATGTGATTCTAAAATAATTTTTGTCAAATAAAGAATGGCTGTTACAAAATAAATTTGAAAAAGTGACTTGATAAAGTAAATTAAAGGAATTTATATCGTTAAAAGGATTTTTAATTCGACTTTTTTTTTCTTTTACTTTTTCTCTATTACATTTTTATAACATTTAAACTCAATAAAAGTGAGTAATAGAAATACGTAGAGATTCGCTTGGAATATATTATTACATTTTTTGTAACAAAGGATAATGACGAATGAAAAGAGTAAAATTATTTTTTTAAGAAATTTATATCGAATATATGCAATATATTACTTTTTAAAAGAGAACTGACTTGTTGATGTTGTTTATTGCTGTGCTTACTATTTTTCATAACAAATAAGCCAATTCGTCTCTTAAAACTGCTAAAAGAAATATAAATTAGTAAAATTGTTTTTAATGATTATGTAAAAAATAAATTTATCTAATTATCAAAAAAATTAAAAATATTAAAAATTATATAAATTAATTATAATTATTATAAATTATATTTTGTTCAGTAAATTCTTAAAACTGTAGTATTGAATTAAATCCTAAAATTGAATGTAAAAATTGTTTTGTAGAATGTTATCCTCAAATAATTTTCGTCTAGCACTGAATAGCTGTTATAAAATTAAATTTGAAAAAGGTAACTGCCTAAGTAGATGAATGGAATTTATGTCAAATTAAAATCACAGTAAAATTGATTTCTGCTTTATTTTAGAGGCTATTTGTAGAAGAAATATTAAATAATGAGAAAATTTTTAACGAATTGAATTTTCTTTTTCCCTACAACATTTAAACTCCATAAAAGAGATTAGTAGTAATATCTAGAGATTCTCTTGGAATGCATAGTTGGAATTTTTTAAATCAAACGATATTGAAGGAAGAAAAAGGAGAAATAATTTTTAAAAACTATTATTCGAACGAAAGCAATATATTATTTTTATTAAAATAATAATCGTCTGCTTTTTTTCTGTGTTTACTATTTTCACTTATTTCAATTTATTTTAAAAATTATACAAAAGAAATAAGTTCGTAAAAATAATTTTTATAAATTGTATATAATAATAAAATTAAGTTATGCCGTGTTTTTATTACAAATTAGGCGTCTTTAGTGACTAGCTGCTTTGCCAGAAATATTATTCACATCGAAATTTCATTAAATCTAGCAATCATTAATTCACTTTACTGATCCTCTCAATAAAATATTTTCAAAACCTTGTTATTTTAATAAATTTACTCATGCTCAGTCGTGCGCATAAACCTTCCTAATAAATTCGAACATCATTCCATTAACACGGCAGAATTAAAAATGTAACTGCCAGTAAATTGTACACTATCTTAATTATTCCTCCTATAAAATGACATTAGAAGGTAAATATATTTCTTATTATCTCAAAAATTAAATTACATTAAAAGTATCTCACTACTCAAATTGGTGATACGCAACGAAAAGCTATGCGATCTAACACGAAAGTACAAAGCAAAATCTTTTTAAGAAAATCTATATTAATTTTTAACGGATCTAATTATAGATATACATTAAGATTAGATATTAAATTTTCAAGAAAATTAGACTATTATTAAAACGTGTAACCAAGCGAAAACATTTAATTAAATGGAAGTTCTTTGGGAAGAGCATTCGAATCCTGTCACGCTTCCTGACATGCAACACAAACAATATTTTATTTAAAAAAAATATGATTAAAAAAATATTATTTAAAAAATTTCGAAAATTAGGAATGAATTTGCAACAAAGTTTCAATATTTTAAAACCTTAGAAGGAAAAATCCATGTTATCATGTCAGAATATGATATTGTTTTGGAAATGAGGTTTTCTGGCGTCAACAAAAATCCGTTGGCGAAAAATTGAAATTTTATTATCTGCACGTGCATCTTAAAGAATCAGCTTTGAATAACGTGTTGTTAACGACTCCAGCAAATAAAACCTAGAAAAATGTCATTTTTAGCGCGTGATAATACAAAATGAAATAAATAGGAAATGCGATATTTTTTTTAACAATAAATGTGATACAAAGTTTTTTGGATCGTTTGCAATACTAAAGTGACTCATTCAATGAAACAATTAAAATGAATAAAAATATAATTTAACTCGCACTTGGCCGTTTAAGAAATGATGTTCTGACATAATACATTGAAATACGGATAAGCAGATTTCAGCTTTTTTCTTTCTTTTTTTTCGTTAATTTTTGACAGGTTTTTAATTAACTTTCTGTTTTATTTGCTTTTATTTGTATGTTCGATACAAAGTTTGCAATCAATTTTAAACTAGCTTCCCTATGAGAAAGAAAATGTAAAATATAACTCAGAAATGAAAAATATAACTCAGAAAGGGATGTTAAATATAACTCAGAACTGGATGACAATGCAATATTTTAACTCGCTTTCTTATTTGTTCGGTTCACATTTTGTACTTTACTATTGTTGGTACTTTTGTAACCATGTTTAACTCAATGGGATATAAATGCAAAATATATTAAAAATTTCACTTGCATAGGACTAAAAAGCAAAAAATAACTATTTTTTTACACTTTAAAGCAAAAAAATTTTAAACGTTTATAAAAGAGATTAGAAAACATAAAATGGATTTTCCCAGGTCTATACCGATTTTTGATTGTGAAGTTTTAAAATTCCAGTCAGATATTTGCAAGATAATCTGTATATGGTGCTTGTAATTTGCATACGACTAGAATAAACTATTTTATACTTTTTAGTGCATTTTGAAGGGATAGATTTTAAAAAATTAAAATCATTATTATCAATAGATGCAGAAACCATAAGCAAATGATAGTAATCTAAATCTGTTGCTGGCCAGCACTGAAGGCAAAATACAATGAAATTGAATCACGTGAATTTAAGACAAAATATATTTGTCAACCCCAGATAAACGATATTGACATTCGTTCTGGGTCTGTTTAAAAAAAGTCTCTGCTATCAAGACATTTCCCAAAATAGAAAAGATGGTACAAGAAAGAAACCTTAACTTTACCTCCGATATTTTGACTTCCCCTTATGCGAAGTGCATATAAAGAAAATGTAACAATCGCAAAAAAATTCGATCTCATAATTTTAATGCATATTCACTTTTTAAACTTTCTCGAGTTCGAAAAACTCATTTCTGGAATTATGAAAATCACTCTTTTTTGTGGACACGATAAATCAAAAACGCTTCAATATAGATATACGGAATTTTTTACATCAAATTTATCGATTTCTGTTCAATCTTAAACAAAATCCAACTAAAATGAAATTTCAATTTTTTTTTTCTATCTATCTCTATTTACCATGTTTCGATGAGCATGATACCCGTAAAACAAATTCAGCCAAGGTAAATAAAAATTTTGTCTCAGTTTTAGCAACAAATGTGTAAATGCATATCCAATTCATCATTAGAATATGACCTACAAATCAAGTCCATTTCTAGAATGTGACCTACAAATCAAGTCCCTTTCTAGAATGTGACCTACAAATCAAATTCGTCTCTAGAATGTGGTCTACAAATCAAATTTATCTCTAGAATGTGACCTACAAATCAAATTCATCTCTAGAATGTGATCTAGAAATCAAATTCCTCTCTAGAAAGGGATCCAGAAATCAAATTCCCCTCTACAATGTACCTTCGCATTCAGAGAAACGCGATAACTAAAAAATTCACATCAAATTCCTCTTTAGTATGCGACCTAAAAATCAAATTCACTTCCAGAATACGATTTTGCATACGGGCAAACGCGATAACACAAAAATTCCCTTAACGTATTTAAACGCGATTAACTCAAAAACGCAATTACGAAGATAATAAAATTTTATTTGTGACCTTATTACTAACACTTAAGTTTGTGTCCAATTGGTCCTAAAAAAAGCATTCAATGATCTTGCAGCTTTAAGCTTTAGCCAAGAACCTAAATTTTTAGGTGAATGATTAGAATGGGGTACAACTTTAAAAGGCAACATGCGAAAAAGTTAATTCCATGCTCAATGGAATAAACCTCGGAAATTTTTACAATATTTTCAAACAAAATCCGTACTTCTATTTTAAAAAATTCTATTTTTTGTTAGTTTACATAAGCTTAGATTTGTTTTATTAGTCTCTTTCTAGAATATGAATGCTCTGTTTTATTCTATCTCACCCTTTTTTACAGTTTCTTTGACTAATGCTTACCAAGCAACAACCATTTTGAACTACATGTGTTCCTCCGTATAATAAAACAAAACCAAAAAAAAGTCACATCTTTTCGTGTGCAAATTGGATGTGCTTCTCAAAACACACCATAATGAAATTTTGCTCCCCCTTTCCGATTAGAGGAGGTATCCGTCTTCTAGGGGCTTCCCTGTTTTTAAGCCAGCATGTTGAATCGTTACAAATGCACCAGAAACAATGGAAATTTCCTCTCCCGGGCCCCCGTTTAAACAGAATCCCATTGAAGGCAGGAAATAGGTTGTTTATTGAGTGGGTGCGGCTTTTCTCCTAGACCCTTTCTGTCAAGTCGCTTTTCCACGGCGATGATTAATAGCGTTTCTCCCTTTGCTGACACGAGTTTCCTTCCTTTTGTTTTCGTTTCGCCGTTCGAAAGGGCACGTGTTGAGCCCTCATGCTCCCAGAAAAAAAAAAGGGTATTTTTTAAGAAGAATTCTTTCTTCATACGTAATTCGTTTTCTTCGGTTCGATCGGTGACGATGCTAAGTTCGGTGTAATAGACCTACCCCCTTCTAAATAATTGACGCAAGAATCCTTAGCAATTTGTTTCCTGCGGGCGGTGCTTCGAACTGCAATTTCCGTGCATAGTTGATTACTTTTGTTTTCTACGGCTTCACATTTACAGTAATTTAAATTGATTTTTCTCTGCCGTTTAATTTCCTCTCAGTCCATTTGAGCTAGATTGTTGCTATTTTTATGGTCGATTTCAATGGAGGACGCTTCGTTAGAGAAGCCTTTTGTACGTCCCATGATCTCCAAGATTAAAATCACTTTTAAAAAAAACACCTCTGTGTCTTAATTCAGTATTAATAAGTTGCGGTCTATGCATGAAAACTGCAATTTCATAGAATGCGTAGGCTTTT
>JAOUZG010033162.1:2687952-2712156 GCA_026289955.1 Argiope argentata
CATTCTAAAAACAATACTTTTTGTGATTCCATTCTAAAAACAATACTTTTTGTTGCTCCATTTTCAAAACAATACTTTTTGTTGCTCCGTTCTACAAACGATACTTTTTGCAGTTCCGTTCAAGAAGCAATACTTTTTGTTGTTAAGTTCTAGAAACAATACTTTTTGCAGTTCCGTTCTAGAAGCAATACTTTTTGCAGTTCCATTCTAGAAACAATACTTTTTGTTGTTCCGTTCTGGAAACAATACTTTTTGCAGTTCCATTCTAAAAAGAATCCTTTTTTTTGTTCCATTTTAAAAAGAATACCCTTTTTTTGTTCCATTCTAAAAAGAACAATTTTTTTTTGTTCTATTCTAAAAATAATACTTTTTGTTGTTCCGTTCAACAAACTATACTTTTTGTTGCTCCATTCTAGAAACAATACTTTTTTTCGCACATAAAAAGCTGAAACAGTGACTTTTAGGATTGACAAAAAATGCAAACTCTATATTTTAACGAATTTCTACGTTTCATACCTCCCTGAATTCCAAAAACCAATTTTGGGGAAATGTCCGTCTGTCTGTCTAACAAAAATGCTTTGAGTTAGACGTTTGAAATTTGATATACATTTTGATCCACAGATTAGTAGATATCTATCAAATTATGACTAAAATCTATTTACATAAATTTCGGAATTTATTATTAAATATTACTTAACCCAATGCATTGTATTCGGGTTGTTTTTGTTGCTCTAGTGTCTCACTTTACAATAGAACGGGGTGCAGTAGTTTCTGGGTATGGACCCGAGCACCCGAAGACAGAAGTCCGACTTCTAGCTCACGACCCCTTTTTGTCAAAAATCCCTTTTTTTATGGGGGGACATCATTCATTTATCCACAGATCGTAATTGAGATCTGGAACAAAGAACGAACACCTCTGACCTACTATCCCCAGAAGTATTATTTCAACATGGAGGACTTTGAGACCACGACAGATTTAACATGCGCTAGCCATCACCCACATGGAGAGTTTACGGCTGTCTGGTTGGTAGGTTCCATTGCCCTACCAACCAGCCAATCCCAGCTCATTGTATTTGGGTGATACTTTGATACCAATGAATAGAAATTGCATTACTGAAAACATTGTACTTCCATTTATAATTTCAACAATTCATTCCCCCAAAAAGGAAACATTATAAAATTTATTCAAAAGCAATTCCAAAATAATACAAGAAATAAAGTAACTCGAGAGAAACAAAAACCAAATTATTCATTTAATGATTATAAAAATGGGACATCATCTTTTAAAATAAAGTTTAAGCGTCACTAGAAAACATTAATCAATAATGAAACAGGGTATCTACGAAATTAAGTCTTCATTTATCCATTTAAGGCTCACATCACTGATACGATGAACGGAACGATAAAGTTGCAGTCTCTTCCATTTAAAACATAATAAAAAAAGGGAGAGGGAAGGAAAGAATATCAAGAGAAAAGAAAAAGCGAAATTCTTTAGAAATCTGTACACGGCTTATCACTCACTCAATACATTTTTCTAAGAAGCAGCAAAATCACCCCTACAATCGCATCATAAATGCCCAGGACATTTATTGAAGGCTCTGTTGTCATCACGGATATCCGTCGTTACGGCTGATGTGGCCCATTACTTCAACTCTGATCCTTAATTGTCCGCCTGTCTGTCATCAAGAGCGCGTGCTGGAAGACCCCCTGCTGACGAGTGGGAGGGTGGCAGGCAGACATTGCCAGCTCCCAACCCCACTTCCATCAAGAGCGTGCCCAGTAGGTAATAACACTAGAAGGTCGCCAACTTTCAGTCTGCATACCCTTTCTGAGATGGCCCCTCTGCGTGTGGATATGCCCAACTTTCTGAGTAAGTGTCGACTCGCGCTGCCATTGGCCATCCTGGAATGACTTCCGCAATGGCAGACTTAATCAAATTTCCTCGGGGGGTGAGGGATGGGGAGAGTCTTTCATGAGCGTTGTGCGTGCGACTAGTCATCATAAAAGATGTCTTCTTTTTAGAGATGGGGTGGATGTAAGGATATAGCTGGATGGAAGACTCTTTTCTCTCAAAAAAACTGCGAGGGTCGTCGTCGTGACGCGAGTTTTTCTCTTCTTTATCTCCAGGAAGCGTCTTCTTTTGTGATCGGTGATGATTTCGTGCTGCTCTTATTGGCATCGACGATCGGATATGTCCGGAAGGTTGTTGTCATAAAACGTGTATATTTCTATATCGCGTTCTTGTTTTTTTGACATGCATGCCATTTACTCGGATAAATGCTTCCGTCAAACGTTTTCTGTCCCTATTTTCTCTTTTCTGTTGCTCATCAAACATGATGGAAAGCATGTCAATTTAAACAAGATAAGGAATCATTTGGATATTGAAGACTGCATCATCAAGACAGCACTTTCTGTGTTAAAAGCTCTTTAATCAACAAAGGATTTGATTTTGAAATCAAATCATATAATAGATATAGATATTGGATATTTATTTATTCATAGATCAGTTAAAACGAAACAGAATACAAAAATTCCTGATTTAAAGATTGAAACTTGAATGAAGAGGGAAGCCGGGAAAAAAAGGTAAGGGCATTAACACTAAGTTTAGGGACATTTCTTATATACCCACATTTACGAACACGCTCCAATTTGACGCATGAACGAATACCCCTCACAAATATTGACTATGTTTTGTAAAATTTTATTTCCTCTTCTAGACATATTCAAATGATAAAAAAGGGCCTTTTATCAAAATAGTATAAAATTAAGGTTAATAATAATAATTCAAAAAATATTGTAGTATTTTATTTTTCAATATTCAAACTAAGCAACTGAAACTTTCAAAATCTCTTCGCACTCTGACATCAATTGACATTCTGCGTTTGTTCTTAATATCATTGCTTGTCGGCATCAGTTGTTTATCACTTGTTTCTTTTGGGATGACGATATCGGATAACGGGTCGAAGTATTGTCGGTACATTCCTATTTATTATTGATGTGGTGTTTTCGCGTTTACTCAAAATTTTGCCTAAATCATGACTGTGTCAAATTGGTGCATATCCATGATGGATCTAGGAGAATTAAGTAACTGCCAAAAACAGCGGGAACACATGACTTTCTAAAATAAGGTTTATTAATGGTATTTTAACCGGAAGATACCACAAAAAAGCCTAAGCCCACGGAATCAAATGTTTAATCATCTTTCTTCTACTCAAGGAATCGTTATTTCAGCTAAAAATTGGGTGGTAAATCAGATAAAACAAAGATCTGAGACAGACAGACAGACAGACAGACAGACAGACAGACAGACAGACAGACAGACAGATAGATAGATAGATAGATAGATAGATATAATTTGAAAAAAATCTATTCTATAGGTTTATGGTGTAACTAAAAGGGCAGAATATTGCTAAAGAATAAGATTTTGCAATATATTTGTCATAATCATATATTGCTATACCGAAATATAATTTCCCTTTCGTAATTATAATGTTCACATCACACAGAAATTTAATCTAGTTATCTAAGCTGTGCTTTTTTTTAAATTTAATTCTGCAAAAGAAACACATTCGAATATATCAGAATAATTGAAAACATTTCGTATAATATATCTTTTTTACTTCTGAACCGAACTTTAAATAGAGTTATTATTAAATATGTTCAAAATCATTGAAAGTGTATTTAATTTCCGATTTTGAACTTCTTATTAAATTTTAAATATAAAGATGTTGATATCTACGATAGAGACGCGTTAAATTGTTTTATTAAGCTTCATTCTATTCCTTTTTTTTTTCTCTAAATTATGACTTTTTCTTTTATTCTTTCATTTTCTCCAAAATTTTGTATTTACTGAAAATTTTTAGCAGTTTTTTTCCCCTTCTTTCATTTAGACATGATACATCGTACCAAAAAGCTGTCAACACTTTAATATAAATTATATAAATTTTGTTTTAGAGGTAAAATTTGCTAGCAAAATCAACAATTGTAATTAAACTCAGAATATGTTTATTTTTTATAGTTGTTTAATGAAGGAATGTTCCAGTGTTAATAGTTTTGAATCAATTACTGAAAAGCAGATCATAAGAATATAACCTCTAATAACGAGCCTTACAAAGCAATATACCATAAATAAATTCTTAAGATTACTTAAAAATCTACCAAAAATTTCATTCTCAAAGGAGAAACTTCTGACATCAAACCACCTTTCCGCAGAAATAAGCCTTAAACATGGAGTCAGGTTGCCTTCAAAAACTTTGAAAAAGAAGGGAAAAAAAGATAAGGAAAGAAAAAGAGAAACAAGGTAAAACACAGCAAGCAAGTATCATCTCCCGCCACTGATTTTCTCTTTCAAGATTCAGCGGCATCTCTTAGCTTCTGACATCAAGAACATGATCCAGGAAAATTAAATCAACTTTAACAATGCGAAAATTACACATTTCGCGAACAGAAACTGCCTCCCCCCCCGTCGTATACCCTCCCCTACACAAGTGTCACCGACTTTCGCGTATCATTATTAGCAACTTTAAAGCCCCACTCCCACCTCCAAAAACATTCTTTGTCTCCCCCCAGACTGATCCTGATCCTTAGGTACAGTTCAAGTGTTTGAAGAGGGGAGGGGAGGGGAGAGTCGAAAATGGAATGGAATGGAATTTCAGAATGTTCGAAGTGAGTATTGTGTTCTCCTCCTGTAGTTTTTCTTATTTGGTTTTTTTACGGTAGCAGACAATAAGATGGGAATGTAATGTAAATATCAGTTTTCGAATGTCCTGACATGCAGGTTACATTTGAATGGGGAAAAAAGGAGGGAATGAAGGGAGAAAAAAAAACGGACGTCAAGAAGGGGAGGTGAAGAATTAATTTTCGCGAGGGCAAGAAATGTCCCTTGTATTAAATTAGCAAAATTCCCTTTTTCTCTCCCTTGGCAACAGTTTTTCCCCCTTTTTCTTTTTGCTTCAGTTTCAAAAAATTTTCAGTAGTGATAAGGCTACAGGGCATGGAGGTAGATGCATTTCCATTCCCTATAATGCAATTGTCTCGATGATTTTATTGCTACATTTAATTAATCCTAATAAAAATTAATTTTATCCTAAATAATTACTTTACTAAATTTTTAATTACTAAATCTAAAAAGTTTAGCAAAATCCATTTTTAAAATGAATAAGAAAGTATAAATTTCTCGTAGCCCCCCTACAGAATTCTAATTTTATACAGGTTGCCCTAAAAATTTGTGTTCTTTAGAATTAATAATAATTATTATTTATTAAAACTAAGCATTACTTAATAATGGTTTTTCTAATTTTCAGTCATGCATATGAAAAATTTAATTTAATTCGATTTTAAATTCATTTTTCGTTAAGAAAAAACATGGCATAGTGCAAAAGTTTTTAATCAATTTCGAAATTCCTTCTGAACAGAGAAACAGACAAACAAGAAAGCGAGTTAATATTGCATTTCTAAGTTATGTTTACGTTTGAATTCCCTTACTCATCCTAAGATCTGGAACAGAGAACGATCACCTCTGATCCAGAGGTATTACACTCAACATGGAGGACTTTGTGACCGCGACTGATTTAACGTGTGCCAGCCACTACACACACGGAGAGTCTTCGTCTGGCGGGTTGATGCGAATTCAACGCCTTACCAACCAGACTATCCCGGCCCATTTCATTCGTGTCTATACCAATGCATCTATACCAATGAATGGAAAATCTCATTAATGAAAACATTGTACTTCCATTTATAATTTCAACAATTCATCAAAAAAAGTAAATGTGCACTAAAATTTATTTAAAAGTATTTCCAGTGAAATATAAGAAACAAAGAAACGAGAGAAATAAAAACAAAAATATTCATTTAATGATAATAAAAACACAGAGTCTTCGTCTGGTGGGTTCGAATTCGCAATCCAAGGGATACTAATCTATCATCCTACAAACCAAGCTATCCAGGCCCCTAATATTACTTTTAAAGGACATTGGAAACTATTTCTAAACATTACATCATTACAATAATTTAGGCTTTATTCGTGTATCTTTATTTTAAACTAATTTTTAATTTAATTATACAAAAATTATAACATGGGGACAAAAATTTGCCCTTCATCTCGTCACGCGGTATAAGAATAAAAATCTTATAGCATAAAAAGTGAAAAATCAAATAATTTTTTGAAAATTTATTTAAGTCAGAGAAAAAAACTAAGTGTAAATCAGCGCATCACCAAACTTTTTCATTTAAATTTTAAAATTGCTTATCATTCTTGCAATAATACGGTCAGAAGTTTTCGAGAAAAACATAGAATTTCGGAGGATTTTAATCAACTATCTTATTTAAATATTGATCATTTCTCTCTGAGTGAGAACCTGTGACCTAAACCAATATTTGAGAAGTTTGAGTCATAATCATAGGCATTCAACCTCAACAAAACATTATTTGTACGATGCATGGTCATAACGGTCAAGGGGATAATATATGTCATTGACATCATGAAATTCCTATTAAAAATTCTCATCCCAGAAATGGATTTATGCATCCGAAAAGCTTATTCTTAGGGACTGAAATGTTTTAAAAGTTGCACATTTTATGTACTTTAGTTTAAAACAATGGCCTTCACGTGACTTGCCAGCTATTGCATTTGCTTTCTAATTAGATGATCGATTCTTTAGTTCAGTTTAATAAGCAATATAAAGATAATTAAGTCAATTTCTACTTAAGTCAACGAAGCGAAATTTTATTTTAGTTACTTTATATTAAATAAAATTGATCAAAAAATTATACCTGACCGAAACAAAATCAAGTTCGTATCCATTGAAAATAAATCAGAACACATATGCGTTGAATTTTCAACGTCAATTGATTCAACACAGATTCGTGAATTTTCTACGCCAGTTGGGGTAAAGCAACACAGATTAAAAATTCTTAATTTTCTTTATTCTGCATTATTTTAATTCGAAAGTACTTCAAAATGAACCCGAAAAATCGTTTTATTAACAATGTTAGATTTTAAGAACATCAAACATGAAGAAAATAAATAGAATCGTTTGAAATAATCGGACGAAAACATGTTAAGCCTCACCTCATTAGCGTGAGGAAGAAAACTGAATTTGTTATTTATTTGACGCTGGGGAAATGACTTTTAGCCAGAAAAGAAAAGACTTTTGGCCAGAAATTTTTCCAAAATTTATCAAAAAATTATGGATTTTCACAATAATTAAACACACATTCTTCACCTTCACGTGAAAATAACTGAAATCCTTGCACTTTACCGATTGAGCAACTGTTTGTTGATTTCAATTTTCACTAAAAGCCCCTATTTAAAGTACTAAAAATTAATTAAATTTAATTAATGAATTAATATTTGAAAAAACTGTATTAACATCAAATGTCATTCACTATAAGTTTTAAAAAATCGTGTTTGAACTTGAGTGGATGAATAAAAGGTATTTTATTAACGATTGAGAATTGGAACAACATATATAAATATATAATTATAGGGAGAGTGTGAGCTTAAAGTAGTAATCGAAAAAAAGAAAAGCAAGACTAGATTGTTTTAAAAGAAGTACAAATCATGTATTAAAGTTTTATACGTTGGCTGCCACTTCACATGCTAACGATTCTCTCCTTCTATCTGATTTGATGGCTCTCTGCCATATTTAAATTTAAAAATAACAAAGGAGGAGTCAACTAACAGATAGATGATCCAAATCATTGGTATAAATCAGTCAAATCAATAGTATTTACCAACTATTCCATAAAAACAATAATCAAAAGCAATCTTTCCCAACATCCGATTCGTTCATTTACCTGTTTTGGCCGGGATGGCCTGGTTGGTAGAGCGTTGGACTCGTACTCCTTGGTTACGGGTTCGAAGCTCACCGACCAAAAGAATCCCTCGAGTGCGTGGCGATTGGCGCTAGTTAAATCTGTTCGTGGTCGCAAAGTCCTCCATATCGAGAGTAATATCACTGGGGGTACTGGGCCAGGGGTGATCGTTCCCTGTTCCAGGTCTAAATTACGATCTGAGATGAATGAATGAATTTGCGTGAATGTAGTCCACCCCCTAAAAAGGGTTGTGACGTGTGTGTAGCTAAGTCGTACTCTTGGCCCTAGATGGCGCTACTTGTAAAACAAAGGACGTATATTTCCGGCTTAAAATCTGCTGATGTATCAGCGGGGCTTGCCCATGGCAAGTGCCATAAGTAACAACAACAACAACCTGTTAGTAATATGAATGGATGCCAAATGTGAAGACAAAAAGCTTTATCGAAATTCTTAATTTAAAAGTTCTCGTATTCTTACACTTAATATTTGAATTTTGCACAATTATTATATCATATTTCGATAAGTGGATATAAAACGAGTTTTCATTCAATCTGTGCCTGAATTGCTGTAACATTCGAAAGTACAAACTCATTCAAAATACAAACGGAACAACCTTCTATGGCCCAAACTCTCAAATTTTAATTTGAGCATGTGATTTTTAAAAAAATCAAAACAAAAATCTGGCAGAAACAATTCCGTATCCACAATTCTGAAGAAAGAAATAAGAAAGATTTCAAAATTTCTCTGGGGCTGTCATTTTCGTTGCTAATTGAATCCAAAAGTGTTTTTGACTGCACATGAATTTTGAAGCGAAAATTCTTCCAGAAAGAGAAAGAGACGAGGGGTGTAACTGATAATAAACTAACTCCTTTTCCGCTTTCCAACTGAATGTTTTCTTTCTTTAAAAAAATGCTCTGTCGGTGCAAAAACCACGAAACCGCATGCTCCCCAGCGGAAAACATCACCCCCGGGATAACGGGAAACTAATGGGCTCCACATTTTTTTTTTTTTTCTTTTTTAAATTATTTTGCTTCATCCTTTACAACTTGTACCATCCGTCGCTGTCTTATCTTTATTTATTTCAAAAAAATAAAGAAAAAAATATTTTTAGTCGTTGAGGGGAAGATTAAAAAGGGTACTTAGCAAGTTGACGTATAAAATACGCATTCCCTCGGGGGGTCTGTCTTTCTAGAACTGAAGGGTGCGATGGAACGTTTTTTCGCGCCTTTTTCAAGAACGCCGAACAAATTTTAATTAATCTTTGTCTCCAAATTTTTTTTCCCGATTTCTTTGCCTCATTTTTTTACATCAAATTTCGTTTCTTTTTCTTTCTTTCTTTCTTTTTTCTTTTTAGTTGTTCATAAAACAATTACTTTTTGCGCGCTTCGGGTACATTTCAAGAAACAAGGGTTTGGGCTGTCGAGCGAAAAAAAAAGTCCTCTAGGTTATATATATATATATTTTTTTTTTGCTGTTCAGATTCCTGAAGTTGCAACTTTTTTTTTCATCAAAAAAAGTTTTGTGCATTTTTTTTATTTATTCCCCCGATTATTGGTCATGTCGTTGTGTTCATCAACCAATCATCAATCATTTAAATTCTCATTAAAAAAATAGAACGATGAAGAGTGTGAAAGTATTTAACTTTCCATTAAAACTTTTAATTTAGTAATACTATCCTTGCCTTTGGAGACCAATTTTTTAGCTGTTCAAGATTATTGATTAAAAATTTTCAAGTTAAATATTTTATTTCATATATTCTTAACCCTTTGATGCATAGAAATTAATGTATCCTGACCATGTACATTTTCAGTGAGCTAGTCTTTCCTGTAAATAAGTTATTGCATCTGCAATTTCCAGCTGTTTCTTCTTTTTGTGGACTTCATCTCCTTGTGCACATGCGTATGAAATTTGCTTTCATTCTATTTATTCACTTAGCTACAAATGCTCCAAATCGGGGTCATTCTATAACATTCAACATTTTTGATATTTTAAAGATGAAAGTAATTCCCATTTCAAGTTTTTAAAAACTATTGCTGTTTGTCCTTTTCTGTAATTCTCAATTTTTATTTCCTTAACTGTCTTCCATGATAATTAAAAAGACAGCGAAAGAAACCTTTATATGTTCTTCAATCCCTGAATATCGATAACATTTAAACTTTACTTTGGGTAAAACATAAGCTTCAACAGCAATTACACCCACCCACATTGATTTCTAATTGGTACATTAATCAGTTCTATTATCCATTATCCTACAGAGTTTCACTCTAAATGTGAGGTTTCTGATCATTCTTCTTCAATGCTGAATAAATATTTGATGACAGAAGACGAATTCCATGGACTATTAAAACGGAAACTGTAGCATCTTATTAGTCGACATTCAGTACCACTCTTTCAATAAAGTTTCACTCTAACTTGTAAGGTTACAAATCATTCTTCTATTTTTGTGTATTATGAATAGATATAGCAAATTCATGAACTGCTCAAACGAAAAACAGATCTGTAGTACCCTCTGAGTTCGAATTGGTACCACAATCAGTACAACTTAGTCAATTAATTTCACTCTAACTTGCAAAGTTTCTGATCATTCTTCTTCTGTTGAATATGACAAGTAGATGAATTGATGGCAGAAGAAAAGTTTATGAGTTATTAAAATCGCTTAAGTCTTTAAATTATTTTAAAAAGAAAAGAATAACCCTTAATCAAAATATCCTCGCTTGATACAGAAGCTACAACAACAGTTCCCAACCAACCCCCAACTCCACACCCTGAGTTCGGGTTGGTATAGTAATCAGTACCATACCTTGCAGAGTTCCACCCTAACTTGATCATTCTTCTTTAATTATGAATGATGGATGAATATATGTAGGATATCTCACGAAACTATTTTGTTTAACCATCATTTTTGTTTTATCAACATCCAATGGTAGACGTAATTCAAAGCGAAAATTGTAAAAGGTTAGATCATTTCCCAGAGTAATTAGTACAACATTCCAGAACAACGCCATCTATCGAGCTGTTGATAAACTGTCACAAGTAATATTCAGGCAGAGGCCCACTGACATGCGTAAGAGAAAGACGTCTCCACGCGTCAGCGTTTCCCGCTCGCAAAGCTACGCGGTAATATGCTTTCAGTCACATAATATTTCTGTTACTTCTAACGTCCTCCTAGAGGAAATCATCTAACTTTCTGTTTGTTTACTATCTCTACGTTTTAAACCGTTTAATATTAATATTTCCCTGTAAATACTCTCCTCCCTAAATATTTCCCTTTAACTCTAAATAAATTCTTTTATTTATTTTTTTAAGGTCTCTTCATCCTTCGTTTACATTATTTAAATGTTGGTTTAGAAACTAAACCCCGCTATCTGAAGAGTCTAATATTTTAAAAAGATTTGGTTCGGTTCTCACATATATGAGGACAGAAGACAAACTTTCGGACAAGTGAAAATTATTTGAGCTGGTAGAACAATCAGTACCACTTCTTCAATAAGGTTTCACTCTTTGTAATATTTATTTGATTATTATATAATCATTCTTCTTCGTTTGTGTATGATGAATAGATATATAATGACTGAGTGAGCTGCTGATAATAAAAACCAGATATGTATCTTCCTCTGAGTTCGGGCTGGTACACCAATGGCACTAATCCAGAAGAGATTCACTTTAAACCGCTAGTTTTCTAATAGCTCTTCTTGGATTATGATTCAATGAGTAAGTGTTTAGCAAAAGAAAAAAAATAATGAGTCGTTAAAAATAAATATTTTAATTATTTTAAAAAGAAAAGAATGACCTTTCTTTGACCTTTGCTCAAATTATATGTTTAAGGAAAAATATTTAAAACGGTTTCTTATTTTTCACTTTTCTTTCGAGCGTAGGCAATTTTAATTATATTAGTTGAATTTTTAACTATATATCAGTGAGTTTTATATGTTTTTAATCATTATTTGAAGTATTAATTAACCAATGCATTCAGACAGCTTATTCCTTGTTTTTCTTTTAACCCTTCGCCTACCAATGGTGCCTCTGACTCATCATTCAAGAAGGTGCATCACATTTTGACGTTTTATTTATTTATTTTTCAAATTAAATTTCTAAAAACGCCTACATAATGGTTAGATGTAGATTAACCTTTCAAAGAAATTCGCCTTAAAAGAATTATGTATATTTATTTTTCAGAGCAATAAACAAATTTTTGTATTAGGTGAATAATTTTGCATCTAATTATTTTTCGGACTGCAAAGGGTTAAATGTTGTTTCAGTTAATTGAATTTCTAAGTAGAGGCTCATCATATAACTGAAAAAACATAGTGCATTAAAAAAATCTCCCAACCAATTTAATTTGATGAAAATTTGCACACATTACATTACCAGAATCACGACCTTAACTATAATATCAACCTAGTTCCACCGTTAGCTTCTCATTTGTTTCCGATGCGGTAATGACCACAACAAACCCATCATCTTCCAGTCAGCGTTTCTGCCAGCAGAAAACGCTTCAGTATAAAATGGTAATATAAAATTGTGCCAGCAGTAAAAGCTTGCAAAGCACCGACGAGAAAATTGCTTTCCCTTCCAAAGCTCGGCCAAAATTAAATTCACGCGTCAAAATCCCAACATCCGGCACGAGCAGGACAGAGATTTTTCGGCCATAAATTACGATTAGTAGGAATCCCGGATCTTTTATGTTCCGCAAGGGTCCGGTTGTCCTTAAAACCTTTGCAGTGATAAACGCCCCAGTGGTACTAAAATCCGGGCGACAATACGCGGAACTCTTAACACCCCTGTGTTGTTCTGAATATAGAACCGCTTGGAAAATTTTAATGGACTTGTATCTCAATCATTGGGTTTGAGGAATGCAAAGGCTGCCCCCTTTCGAGGAAAGATTTCTCAGAAGGTAACTCTAAACATGCCAGAACAGAAATGTAGATGTTTACTAATAGAAAGTGTATTACAAAATCTTAATTTAGAATCAACTTTTAACTTTAAGAATTTGTACCAGATCTTATCATTGGAGTTGAGGAATGCAAAGGCTGCCCTTTCGAGGAAAGATTTCTCAGAAGGTATCTCTAACATTCCAGAACAGAAATGCAGATGTTTACTAATAGAAAGTGTATTACAAAATCTTAATTTAGAATTAAAATTTTAACTTCAAGAATTTACACCAGATCTGCAGAATAACTATTTCACCCATATCTGAACTCAGCATATATGAATGTTTGTTTTAAAATTATTTATATTATAAGTTATTGGTTGGTTTTCGGTGTATTGCTGTCCCAGAAGAAAGAACTTTGGAAATATCGTTTGAAATTCGAAACGGTTATCTTTTTTCATTAGGAATAATAGGAAGAAGGATATTTATTTTCTTGTCGACAATGAGTTCATTCAATGAAATTGAAAGATATATAAAGGGGAAGTATAAATCCCATTTATTCCATTGCTTTGACTTTATTATTCAAGAATACTCTAGGGTAGTCAATATTTGTTGTTTTTTCTGTCTTCAGCAAAAACAAATATCGTGGCTGTCTGACTCGTGACCATATAACAATACAACTGGCTATGTCAAAAAGATGGATTTTCTAGGTTAAAAGCAGTAATCGCTATTGGATGCATAGTAAGGCAGCGCATAAAAAACGAACAAACAAAAATTCACTTTTATATATTAGATATTCATTTTACTGATAAAATTTGAAAAGCAGGTATACTGGGAAACGAATAGGCAGAATATCTATATTAATTTTGTTATTTAACAGAAATTAAATTGTTTTAATGAATAAGAAAAGGTTATATATATATATATATGAGTCTGGCTTCAAGACTTCATCAATTATCACCTCCAGTAAATGATCGAATCACTAATATTTTGTCCTTTGGGAGAATTGATTCAAAAAGAAAAGACTCGTCCAAAATTTCACCCTTCATAAATAGAAAATACTATTAAATAGAGATATTCCGAAAAAGTAAGAATTGGAAGATATAAAATGCAAACATTCAAATACAATATAAGCTCAATGTAAACATTGTATTAAAAACCTGTAATGCTGCTTCTCAGAATGGTTTATTCCATCACCGGAAAGACCGATTTACAATCATCTGTATTAGATGCCGCTCGTATGCTGAGCCAGTGATCCTATAATTTGGCGAAAAACTTGGCAATCATTTGGTGACAAAAAATATTAATAGAAACTTCCAGAATTTTAGCAATTGAACCAATAGGAATCGAGATACGGTTGATTGGTCCGGAATCTACTCTGGCCATTTCCCGGAAACTATAAAAAGTGGACACTCTCAAGCTGCAATGAATCGAAATGTAGTCATAGTTAAGTAATCTTGGTATTTATAATAGTAGCAGTGAATTTGAAGTAAAGTGTTCGTAATAATAGATAAATAAAATATGCAAAGAAGAAACAAAATTCACAAATAATGATTCGTACCAATTCATTATATGGACTCAAAAAATTAGCTTATCCCTGATCATAAAGAAAACAGAAATATTTCAATAACGAAAAAAATCTTCCCAGTAAAACAATTTAAATATTGGAATAATTCCAGATTTAAACATTTTCACTAGTTTACTTTTCTTAATGCTTTCATCACGTTCGCAAAGTATTTTGTAAAATATGTAGTACACCACCTGCCAACTAATGTAACATTTTTTTAAAATTTCTTTCCAGATATTATTTTTTTCTAATGCAACACTTCAAAGTTCTATAACTCCCGATCTAATTAGGCAGCTGTCCTTTCTTTTTTCACTAAAAAAATCAGCAAGATTAGTTTTCCCAAAACTTCTCGCATATTCTTCAATCCATATATCATACCAGAGAATACCATACATAACGCGGGAACATAATATTACGAAATATTAAGTTTTAGAGTGTATTTAAGCTTTCTATTTTTATCTATAGTATCATCCCAGTCGAATTTTTTTATGTTATAGGTTTATAGGCTCCTGAAAATACAAACCGACAGACAGTCCCCCAAAAGTTGTAAGTGTATATACTAGAAGCCCACGGTCGGCTACAACAAATCTTGTCGATACTGCTACGTTCAGTGGTGGCGGGGTGGAAGAAGAAGGTGTATATACTAAAGATGTTAAATCTGTGCACCAAATTTTATCTAACTCTCTTCGTTTTGCGTATTCTGTTGGCATATTCGAGCTGCCGGACAGACAGACTTCCCTTGAACGAATTTTACTCAAAATTTGATAGAAAACTAATAAATGATTTTCCTATTCATTTCGTACCTTTTCATGTGAACACTCCTTATATTTATGAACTTTTTTTAAAAAAATCAGCGCAATATCAACTATATTGTTCCTCACACTCCATAAAATTCCACCAAACAACCAACTTTGAAAGAGGTATTATGTCCTCAACACGATTCTCTAAGCACACTCGTGGTATCTCGTGGCTTTCACAAGCAAAGCGGGAAGAAATCAATTCACGACCGGAAATACTGAATTAGTCCGTGATTATACATTATAAGGCTGCCAATGATTCCTTTCTCTCCCGTCGAATCGTTTCCATTTTGAACAAGTATAATTAACGAATTATTTGAAGTGCCTCGGCTCTGAAGGATGATTCAATACGTCAGAGGAAAGCTGCGAGTTTGTCTACAAAGTCATGGAATAATTAGTAAAATTTCTGAATAAATTATACACGGCACTTTACTCGCCGCGCCATTTATATTCACGGGAATAATTGTCACAATGCCCGCTCTGCCATTTATCATCATAAATTTCCCACTGCAGTCGCAGCTTTAATTTGTCACCAGAAACCATTAAATGCTAAATTTGCGTCGGATGTGATGGCAGTCAAAAAGATTTGCTCGGAATTATGATAAATTCCTACGAATACATTCTATAACATGCCTCATAATTTACGCTGTTGCGCTTTTTGTCCGTATTATTGTTCCGTATCCGTTCTTGCGAACCCTAGTTTGTTGGAATTTAGTTCCAAATAAGATTCCGTTCATTAAGTAAAACGTTTAATTAGAAGAATATTTTTTATCTGCCACCATTTTTTTTCTTTGCTTAAATGAATCATAAGAATTCAGTCAATTCTTTTTAACTTCATATTTATCCCATCAAAATTTATTAAATTAATTGCAATTTTTTTTAACTGACACGGCGTTTAAAAGAAATTCCTTTTTCATGTGCCTAAACCAATACGCAGGTGAATTTGGGGTCCTGGAAAAACCACCAATGTTGTGCCTTCCTTTCCGATTCTTGCTGTATTGAACCATTTCTTTCCCAGATAACTGCTTTTATCTATTTCTTCATATTCCTATTAATTTAATTTAATAATACTTACAAATACATTGTATAAAAGTATTAAATATATTCTTACAAAAAATTGCTTTAATGAACTATTTGGTTAAAATTAATGTACTCTACAAAATAATTGCATCACCGCAATAAATTAATTCCACATTGCCTATATTTTCTAAGAGATTGATTCTGGAATAAAATCTATATTTTATTACTTATGATAACTGATTAGTTTTCGTTTCATAACTGCTAACAATAATGAACTGCTTCAGATAACTCTTCCTTAAAATCCTTTTTTTAAGACGTTTCATTTTTTTGAACCAAAGTTTTAATCTTTTAAATGTGTCTCTAAAAATATAATTATACATTGTCTGTATTTTTTTAAAAAAATAAATCTGGAATAGTCGTACTTTTTATCATATTGAATTATTGAATAAGCAATAAATCAATCATTAGTTCCTACTGAATCAGTAATAAAATCCATATTTTATTGCTGATGGTAACTAATTAGTTTTTATTTGAAATACAATAAACAACTGTTTCAGAAAGCCTTTTCAAAAATTACTCTTTATTTAAGAGGCATTTTTGGAAATTTTTTTTAAAATTTTATTGCTTTTATTCATTTTTATTTATTTTTATTTTATTTTTTCAGACCGAAATTCCAAACCTTTAAACGTATCACTGTAATAAATTAATTATTCTGTTTTTCTAAAAGATTGAATTCGTAATAAAATCGATATTTATTGCTGATGGTATGTAATTTATTTTCTTTTGACGTACAACAAATAACTGCTTCAAAAAGTTCTTTTAAAAATTACTTTTTATTGTTCAGATCTTTTATTATTATTATTCGTTTTATTATTTCTATTCCTTTTTATTTTTTAGAATCAAAATTTCAAACATTTAAATGTATAAATAATAAATTAATCCTACATTGACTATATTTCTTAAAAGATTGAATCTGGAATATAATATTTATTGCTGATGGTAACTAATTAGTCTTCGTTTGATGCACAACAAAGAACTGCTTCAAAAAGCTCTGATAGTGTCGTCTTCATCAATTGACCGCGATTCAAAATTACGAGGACCGTCCCAAAATAGTCCTCGTATTGCTTTAAAAACGGGACGTTAATATAACTAAATTTCAGAAAGCTCTTTCTTAAATTCCTTTTTATATGGACCTTTCTTTTTATTTTTGTTCCTTTTATTAGCTCTATTCATTTTTGCTTATTTTTACTTTTTACTTTTTTCAGACCAAAATTTTAAACCTTTGAAAGTATCAATGTAAGAAATTACAAATTTTTCTGTATTTTCTAAAAAGATTTGAATCTGGAATCATCTATATTTCTAGCAATTGTAACCAGTTTTCATTTGATGTACAATAAAGAACTGCGTCAGAAATTCTTTCATGAAATCCTTTTTATTTCGATTCTTATTTTTATATTAATTCTTTTTATCATTTTATTTATGCCTATCTTTTTATTCCTTTTATTATTTCTATTATTCTTTATTTCTTTATTATTATTATTTTTTCTAACCAAAATTTAAAATTTTTGTGTTATTTTTTTTTACCTAGTCTTTAAAATTTTTTTACTTATTGCCAATACTTTGAATATACAAACTGGTTGTTAAAGACGACTATTTTAAAACAATTTTGCTCTAAAAGGAATCTGAAATAAAATACGATAGTGAATGTGTGAGGTTGCGTTTTAGGAAAATATACGATTCAGCGAAACGTAAACGAAAAAGGATCGTCAAGCCGACAAACGTTTAAATCATTACTCAGATATTTATCAAAAAAAGAAGAAAGAAAGAAAAATCAATATTAAAAGAATTAAAAAAAACAAAGTAAAGTAAAAGTGGAATTATGCAAAATAGAGAGTCAAAAACACGCACAATTATGATATTTATCAAAAGGAAGTTGCCGTGGACCAGAGAAAAATAAGCAAGATAAAAGCGGAAAAGATAGACTTTTCATTTCACGCATCATTAAATTTTAAAAATGATGTTAGCACAACGCTAAAACCGTGATTAATTTAATGATAGATCCAGAACGCTGCGGAAACAACACTGGGGGGTGAATTAAAAATATTAAAATCAATCAAATCATGGAAGCTTGATCCTTGGGTTTCGAAAAAAGAAATTTTTGCTTCGACAAAAGCGCTATTAATTAGCAAGGTTTCTTATTAGTATTCCTTCGGAAACCGTCGGAAAATTAATGAAGTGTAAAGCTCCAAGCAACAACATGGGCCCACAAAATGATTTACTAAAGTGGCTTTCTATTTTTTATTATTTTTTTAAAAATGGATAAATATTAATTTAATGTTAAATCAAAATATAATACTGAAATCCACCGATCAATTATTTTTATTAACCACTAATTTAAAGATAAATCAGTGATTAATACTGTTTAATTAAGGTAATTAATAATTATTTTTTTACACCTTGTATAATCCCCCACATATTGCTTAAAGTCTTTGTTTGTAGTTCAGTACATAATAAAAGGCAAATAATGGGATGTTAAAAATTTTAAATGAATCGCATTTTTCATTTTTAACTCGGAATCTTCAATCATATCTTTCAAAAAGAAATTCGCCAGCAGCTATACCCTAATTAATATTATTAGTTTGATCTTAACCATATTTGATAAATTATATCGTATGTCATCAGAGTACAATTTTAAATTCTGTTTACACAATAGACATAAAACCTTTTGATTGGTTCTGTCTGACAAAGTGATAGAAAAAATTAACGAATAAAATAGTTGATATGAGTTCAATGTTTGACGATGATAGATTCTAACATAATAAAAAGCATGTAATGGTATGCCAAAAATTTGAAATGAGTGACGTTTTTTATTCAGAATCTAATCACATCTTTCAAAAAGAGCTGCGTTTACTAATATGCTATCGACAGTTAGCCCCATCCTAATAATATTAGTAGTTTAACCATATCGATTGTGTACTATGACAGAGTGCAGTTTTAATTCATATTTTCATTATAAACAGAAAGAATTCCGGTTGGTTGTCTTGCAAAGCTGCTGTTGTATCTTATGGCACTAGACAAGCTCGCTGAGGTAGTCAGCGATTTAAGCCTAATCAGCATCTCTTGTTTTGTAGTAGCGCCAACTAGAGCCAAGAATACGAGTTTTGCTACTCATCACATTCGCTTGCACAGACCCCTTTTAGAGGGATGCACAAATTACACCTTATAGATAGAACACGGAAGAACAACCACGCTTGAACCGGGACTCCCAGATCAGACGCTCTACCCCTATGTCAGGACACTGACTGTTTTGCAAAGTGATATAATGAAGTGACGAATAAAATCGCCAATATTAGTCCAATAGTAGAGGTTGAAGGATTCTGTAAAAGTTTTGTTATATGATATATCTAAAAAATAGAGATATTGAGATCTTTTAGTTATTTCAAATATATATTGTGGCCAAGAGTTTTTGCATTAAATGAAAATAGGTTAAATCAAGGTAACTGAGTTCCAGATTTGAGATAGGTTCACATTTTTTTTTCAAGGTTAATGTTCTATTTTGAACTTTCTCATAATAATGGAGGATGATAATGAAGTATCATAAATTTTCATATGAAATAAAATTGAGTGAATTCGATACAACCTATGAGAATGAGAGAATTCATCAAGAATTTTTCCTCCCACACAGACTGTATAATTATAATATTTTTGAGATCTCTCTGAAAAATAGAAAATGATGAGGAATTAGTACCTTTAATATCATGAAGGGAACTTATATATGAAACTAATCAGCAAAATCGGACCAATAGGTGAGGGGAGTGAAAGTTTGGTTAAGTTTTTTCAAATATTTTAAATATACCGTTTGTATAGCAGCTATGAAAAATTCCTTTTTTAAAAAATTATCGTCGAGTTTTTGGGATAAATAACATTTATGTTAAGATTAAAACGTTTGCATTCATGTGAGTATCTCTCTCTCTCTCTCTCTCTCTCTCTCTCTCTCTCTCTCTCTCCCATTCGGCATTATTCAGATGAAATTGAAACAAAATTTAAAAATTCAACAACAACGCAGAATTGCAAATTGCTCTCTTAAAGTAACGTTCCATAAACACGCAAAATAAAAATGACGGATATAAGTAAAAGATGAAATTTTGTTTCGCTAAATGAGTTTCGAGGACCTTAGTTTATTAACAGATCGCAGAAAATTCAAACGTACTTGCGGAGCAAGTAAAGTTAAATCATCAGATGATAAGTACGTGATCTATTACAGAAGTTAAATTGCTTTCATTTGTAATTTGACAATTCACATTTGAAGTTTTTATGGTGAGATCATAGAAATTTCATGAATAATTGAAATTAACTTTTGATTTCAATGGCGTTTCCATCTACAAATATAAAGATCCATAAAAACGTATACGCTGAAGGAAAATGAAAAATGGGATATTTTTTGCTATAAACTTTTACTGCTGTACCAGAGGATTAGTGTAATTTGGAAAACAATACGACTCTACTTTTAGGACTCCAGCTCAATAAAACAAGAAAAATGTCCAATCTTTAACATAATAAAAAGCCTTCATTACATCAGCAGGGGGGTTGTCAGTAAAGCCCCGGTACCCCCTACAGAGTTGCAGCCACCCAGTTGGAGGCCTGACGAAATGTGCAGCAAAGGGCTGTATGGGCCTTACACTGGCTCGAAACCACGTTAATTAGGTCCTGGCTAACGTGCATTAGGGTAATTGATCCACGAATGTGTCAGTCCGGTCAGCCAATCGCATCCGGAAGTGGTGTCCTGTGGAGCCGGATGTGGAAGGGGGCGCTCTTTGTTTCACTAGGGCGGTTGTTAAATGTGGCTCGAAGCATTGGTTACTGTTATGGGGCAGTGAGTAAAAGGGAAAAAACTAATCAATATCGTGATTAAACTGTATCCGAGACAGAGGATTGTGAAGTTGGTTTTGTGAAGGTTTTATGAGTTTTCTTAGTGTTCGATACAACATTCTAAATTATGTGGGTCAGAAAATGAATTTAGAGAGCTCAGGTTATTTCCGAAATTTGGGACATTCAAATTAATATTAATGAAACATGACCTCTAACATCTGTATTGTAGTATCATGCTTTTCACTGGTTCCTTTAAAGTAAATTAGGGTCCTTTGTTTGATTAGTTATCATCTAAGGATTGTTATTGATGATATATCCTCTTATAATAACCTCGTAAAACCTTTTTCATCTTACATCAGTTGTTGTTGCCATGTTCTTTTTTATAATGGAAGGAGGGGTGCAATAGTTTCTGAAGGTATGGACCTCTGAGCACCCGAGGACAGAAGTCTGACTTCTATCTCACACACATCACAAAACCTTTTTACGTGGTGGACTTCATTCATTCATCCATAGATCGTAATTTAGATCTAAAACAGGGAGCGATCACCTCTGATCCAGTACCCCCAGTGGTATTACTATCGACAAAGAGGACTTTGCAACCACGGCATTTTTAACGAGCTCCAGCCACACACACTCGGGAAATCTTTGGTCGGCGAGGGTCGAACTCGCAACCTAAGTAATACGAGTCCAACGCTCTACCAACCAGGCTATCCCGGCCCTCTTGCATCAGTAAAATTGGGATTAAACAGCAACAAAATAAACTTATTCTATATAATGGTTTCTGAATAGACCCTGACCAAACAGGACAAAATAAAATAACCGTTTTCGAAAGAAAAATTCCGCTATTCATTCTTGATGGGATAGAAATCACTAATGTTTTTAGAAGATACAAGTTTGAACTTTATAATATCTGGATATCTCTAGGTTTTATGAAGTTCATAAGAATAAAGCGAATCAAATGGGTGACTCATATTTAGAAGGGATGATGATTCCATTGAAAAAAAATTATTTTACTTAAACCTCTAACAAGTAGGAGAAGGGGTAGACCCAAAATGAGATGTATAGAGTCAGTGGAGACAGACTTCCTGGCTATCCAGAAAAGAAAACGGCGCACAAATATCAAAAAATAGAATGCAGCGGAACAGAATTCAGAGGAAGACTCTGACCCACCCTGGTCTGTCTAGCCAAATTTGATGATGATGACATAATAGTTTTAAAGCACAAATATAATCCAGGATTCAATATTATTTTGGTTTCATTACTTCTTTTTTTTTATCCAAAAGTTATTACACTTTTAGCATACCAATAATAAAATTCTAAAAATCTATCTAAGGTCAAATTACAGATGAGCTATAGATATGCCTATTGGTTTAACTACTGCCGAATGCAAAAGAAACCGTAATTCAATCAAATCATGTCAATTTTTCAACTGATCGAAAATTTTATGGAACCAACCCACATTTCTTAACAGTATCATGCAACCTGTAATGAATTAGAAGATGGCAATGTAAAAATACCGATATTTTTCTCTGTCCTTTTCACATACACAATTTGATTCATTAAATATTCAAAAGAAAGAGAGATGGCGAAATGCGTATTTCTTAAGATTCCCCTAAGAGCTTATTTTTGCCCGGTTCAAGGTATCAACCTAGATAGTACCTTTTCCTACATCTGTAGGAAATTTTTCTTCTTCGGTAGTAGGCAGGTAGTTTAATTTAATTATATTAATGTCCCGTTGTAAAGCAACATCAGGGCTGTTTTGGGACAGACTTCGTAATTTTGTACCGCGGAGAGATGACGAGGATGACATTTCAGCTAACACCCCCCCCTATCTCCTCACCAGTAAAAAGACGTTCGGCCTGATGGATTTAAAGTGCAAAAGACCTCCTTGCACGACTGTTCTTTTGTGAAATAGGGTTTCGAACCTAGGACCCTTCGTCTCACGAGCCGAGACCTGACCACCAGGCCACCACGGCCACTTCTGGATGTAAATTAATTTTTCTCTTTAATAAGTGGAACAAATGTTTAATTACTCAATTTTTTTTTAAATTTTCATTTACAGTTACGTATACGTTGTACAAGTGAGTATGATGATATTCGGGGCCGGAATGGCCTGGTTGGTAGAGCATTGGACTCGTACTCCTTAGGTTACGAGTTCGAAACTCACCGGCCAAAAGATTTCCCGAGTGTATGGAGGCTGGCGCTCGTTAAATCTGTTCGTAGTTGCAAAGTCCTCCATATCGAAAGTAATATCACTGGAGGTACTGGGTCAGAGGTGATCGTTCTCTGTTCCAGGTCTAAATTACGATCTGAGATGAATGAATGAATGAATTTACATGAATGAAGTCCGCCCCCTAAAAAGGTTTGTGACGAGTGAGTATCTAAGTCGTAGTCTTGGCCCTAGATGGCACTAGTTGTAAAACAAAGAGACGCATTTCTTAGGCTTAAAAATCTGCTGATCATATCAGCGGAGGCTTGTCCACGGCAAGTGCCATTAGTCACAACACATGATGATTTTATATCACAGATAATATTTATTTGTGAAGCTTTAACTCTCTGTATAGCACTGACCTTGTCTTTCTATTATAAAAATGTTTAATATATAATTTAAAGGGGGGGATCCAACTCAGGCAATATTAAAAAAGTCCAAATCTTTTTTTTTTTAATTTTTTTAAAAAGTTGGAAGCAAACATCTGTGTTTCAATATGAATAACCAGTGTTAACCACAAAAGGGAAACATCACTGATATGATCCTACAACCAAAAATTCATGAATGAACTATTCATTCACTCACAAATAAACTACTAGAATAAAATACCAAATATAGCTATCAGAAGCATCAATGATAATGTTTCTAATGCTGGTGAAAAATTCAAATTGATCCATTATAACATACAGTCGTCTATTTAGATTTTTTTTTAAAAAAAATTGCTTACTATTATTATTAACTTCAAAATAGAAGTATAACCCTTCCTTGGGTCATGTGCTTTTCCCACCAAATTCATGAATCTTTGCTTTAATTTTTGTATCTCTTCATTAAATTTTGATACATTTTTCTGTAACTCAGAAACTTAGATATTTTAGCTCCTTATCTTACTCAAAATGTTACGTATCGATTTAATGACATGATTAACATGATCAAATTAAATTGATCTGAAAAGATAAATGAATAACTTTTCTTAAGGAAGTCTCAGTTATAAAATTTTTATAATATGACATGTATAGAAAAAAATGGCCCTTTAAAGGGAGTAAGTATATATATA